>JAVXUP010003096.1:20000-87224 GCA_033070095.1 Escallonia herrerae | reverse complement strand
CTGGGAATTTTTCGAAGGCGGTTCGCTACAATATTGCTTTATGATTGTGCCAATAAGTAAAGTCGAAGAAGAAGAACCACGATACACAATTGTGCGTAGTTAAATCTGAGATGGAAAGTAATTTGAGGAAACATGCTTGAAAGACCACATGTCTCTACGAAGATAAGAGGCATTACGATGGGAGCACCTGTATAAGAGGCATTACAATAGGGAGCACCTGCTATGAGTCACCGAGAAAGAAAGGTTGTCAAATTATGAAAAGTATACATTTAAGCGAGTGTAGACCCCACATGAATGGTCAAATGTTAGAAAAAAGGTTCTTCATCAAGGATACTATTTGAGTGGAGTGTGACTGCATCGATCACGTATGCAAGTGCTACAACTGCTAGATATACACCAACCTGTAACATCTCCCCCCCCCCCCCCCGGTTGGCCCTTCTTGGTAAGTGGAATAGACATAATTGGAAAAATCAGTTTTAAAGCTTCTAATTGGCACGAGTTCATACTCGTGGTCGTAGATTACTTCACAGAATGGGTGGAAGCCACATCATATGATATTTTGAATGCTAAAAATGTGGCCCAGTTCATCAAACCAACATTGTTTGTCGATCTGCAATAACATACTACATTTCAAGGGAGAAGTGACAGATGGGATCAAAGAGTATGGCATCACCTAACAATATTCCTCAGTGTATGGTCCACGACCAATGGAGCTGTAAAAGCCACCAACAAGAACATTAAAAGTTTCCTAAGAAGAATGACCAATTCTTGTTGCAATTGGCCTGACAAACTTCCCTATGTCCTCTAGGGCTATAGAACATTAGTTCAAACATCCACTGGGGCTACACATTATTCATTGGCTTATGGCATGAAAGCAGTCCTTGTGATAGCACTTGGAGTAGCTTCTTTGAGAGTACTTTTGGAAAATCAAATAGCATAGGAAGATTGGTTTCCAAACCACTTCAAAGAACTGGCATTGGCAGATGAAAAATGATTGAAAGCTCTCTAATCCAGGTTATCAAAGATGAATCGCCAGAGCATTCAATAAGCGAGTGAAAGAATGTAGTTTGAAAGAAGGGGATTTGATTTTGAAATAAATATTTGACAAGTCCAGAAAGCCCACAGAAAATTCAAACCAAACTAGTCAGGACCCTATATAATCAAGTAGATTATGACTAGAGGTGCAGCCCAGTTAGTCAATTTAGATGGGATTGAATTGTCATTACTTGTCAACTTAGATCTATAAAAGAAGTATCATATTTGAAAATTAGAGTTGTTAATGAAATACGAATGACCTGATCCTCCTTAAGAACACTACTTAGCACATAGATTTCTATGTAACACTTCAGATGGAGGTACGTAGGCAACCCGTAAAGATACATCAGTTGCGGTCAAAGTTCTGAGAAAAATCTCTTATTCCACTGGTACTGACTATGATTACGTTCTTCATAAAATTGAAAAATGAAAAAACCCGCTAGGCACAAACCACACACACACACACACAGAGAGAGTATAGACACACTCATAATACACAAGCGCGCGCATGCATACACACGCACACGCACACAAAGTCACACAGTTATTTTCACTCTTTCACAACTCACAAGCATGCACACAGTCTTTACACACATGGCACCCACACGTTCAGACAACACACACTTGCACATTTGGTAGCCTTTGTAGCCCCTCTCCTTTCCTCACACAAAAAAAACACGTGTAGCACTTCACGATTGCATTACTAGCCCCTTTCCCCTTCCCCACATATAGAATATACACATACATACACACCGCACATTCACGGGCACAGACCAAACACACACTACATCGCACGCAGCAACACATGCGTGCTCACACACACACACACACACACACATATTCACAGCACACTCACGGGAAAAAAAAACATTGCAAAGGGCTGCCCAGGCAAAAGTTAGGCAAAACAAAAAGCAAAAGAATGAAAATACTTTTAAGTCCTATCACCAACCAAAAGAGTGATCTATTTATCATCATGTTATTATGTTCCTCTCTTATTTCCAGAAAGGGAATGGCTATCTCATCCCAAAGAATAGTCGAGCCAAATTTCTGCTTATATTTCCTTCCAAATGTCAGCCTCTCCAATGCTAAAACCCTCTCATTCTGATTTCCCAACCCAGTCACCAAACCATCCCCATTTTATTTTTTTTTATCTTTATACCTTTTTCCTCCTTTCTAGTCTAACCTACTCTAAGCATAAGCCTATATCTCATTTTCCAACATGTTTCTAACTTTGGCATTAAGATAGTCTCCTTAGTGACATCGGTAATCTCGATAACCACTACTGGAAGTAAAGTCTTTCCTTGGAGAAATACGTAAGATAAAAGGTCTACAACATCGGCAAATCCCACATCTAGGACGGCGAGATACTTTGCAACCAGACATAACGTGAAAGCGGGCACTCGACCAATAGCATACCATTTTTCATGATTATCCGGTTTATTAGAGAAGTATTCCATCAAAAAAAACAATAATGATCTTATCTTGATGAAAGGCTTTGCCCGCTCTACAATGACCTCTATCAGGCGCATGAGTAATACGTGATATCCCTCTTGGATGACATACGCAGCAATAGGTAGTTCCATAGCAATCCCTAGATCAGGTGCTTTGCATCAAACAAGTATTTCTCAATGATATTCCACGATCAAGACAATTGTGAGTGAAGAAAGATTAAGCCAATTTGCTTAGAATCAAACAAATAGTTCTAGTTGTCGACTCGGTTCTTTGTTTCTGGTTAGAACTTCTGAGATGTCCAAATGGGTTGGACTAGAGTAGGCTGAGACTTACAACCTTGGCAAGAATGTCATTTTGCCATGTAAACAGGGCAAATTTTTACAAGACTTCACCGAAAAACATGATCATGTGGATCCCAGAATTTGCAACCGCTGGGAAAATGTCCTCATGAACGGTTACTGTGTAACGCCCCAACCTAGGATTATCTCAACCCGACTGGAGCATTTCGACACATCAGCTAATCATGTCATACTGATAATACAACTCATTCTAACTCACTTGGTAATTAACCCATATCATACAAAATTAAAGAGTTTACTTTTACGAAACATACCTAGCAAGCTCTCTGCCAGATCAAATCGTCAAAGTGCGCACGCTCATGTCACGTGCGTTTCTTGCTTCGCACGCCTTAGTCACCAATTATTTCATGTTAGCGTAACTCACGGTACCACGTTCGTCACGTCGTGACCACTCGAGTACCTTTTCGTCAAAAACATCGATCGATGGTGCAACTGGAACGACGGGGTCAAGGGGCAAAGGCCTTGGCCAACCCCATGGGGTAGGCCTCAGCCTCACCCAAGGCCATGGGGTCGATCTCGGCCTCCCATGGGGGGTTAGACTTGCCCTTCCCCCTCGGTTCTTTACTTTTTGCGCAAAGTCCCTTTCGCACTTTGTTCGCTCCATACGCTCTTTATGTGACTTCGGTGCTTTGTTCGTCATGTGGGTACGATTCACGTCGACACGCTCGTCGTAACGCAACTTCTGGATTTATCATCGCTCATCAAAACACCTAATGTTGGCGCGCCCAAAGTTTGCCAAAAGGGGAAGTGGCCTTGGCTCCAAAAATGGAAGTTGGCCATTTGGCCTTGGCTAACTCCAGGGGGTCGGTCTCGACCTTCCCCAGGCCTAGGGGGTCGGCCTTGGCCTCCAGGAGGGGTTGGCCTCGGCCACTTTCCCCCGGTAGTTCCTCCCTTCGCGCATAGTCCTTTTCGCACTTTTTTCACTTCGTACGCTTTGTATGTGATTTTGGCACCTTGTTCGTCACATGGGTACGATTCACGTTGACACGCTCGTCATAACGCAACTTCTAGATTCGTCATTGCCCATTGAAACACCTATCATCAGCGCCCAAAGTTCACCAAAAGGGGGAGTGGCCTTGGCCTCCCTTCATGGGAGTTGGCCATTGGCCTTTGCCACCCCCTAGGGTAGGCCTCAGCCTTCCCAAGGGGTAGGCCTCGGCCTTCCCAAGGGGTCGGCCTCGACCTTCCCAAGGGGTCAGCCTCAGCCTTCCATGGGTCAGCGTCGGCCTCCCCAATGGGTCAGCCTCGGCCTCCCCAGGGGTGGTGGCCTTGGCCTTCCCCCAAATTTGGCATATGGCCTCCCCTCGCGTGCACACTTGCTTTCTCAAATCTTTGCACCTCCACGATGTTTACGGACATTCATGCATCAACCTCGCGACGTCCGTTGTGCATCAACCTCGCGACGTCCGTCATGCATCAACCTCGCGATGTTCGTCGTCCATCAACCTCGCAATGTCAGTCGTGCATCAACCTCGTGACGTCTGTCATCCGTGACCGCATATCGCTCCCATGATGCCCATCGCCCAAAGTCGCACACTACCACCGAATGACCCATCGTTGACGACCGCTCCCATGACATAAGTACAGAATCCTCCTCTCTAGCCAATGTGGGATATACCCAGCTCACCCTTCGTTGCCCCAACCATCCTCTTGATGTGGGATATACCCGGGCTTGCCTTCGTTTCCCCGAACCATCAGTAACCCGACTGGATACCCCAGCCCAAGCTTTCGAGAGTCGGCTCTGATACCATTTTGTAACGACCCGGTCCACGGCCCCACACAGGGCATTGCCTCCCTCAAAAGGGCTAGTTAAGTAGGTACTTATGAGTTCATAGATGGTATCAGAGCCAACTTCCATGCGCCACTTCCATGACATGTGCCCACGGCACCAGGTATTGTCTCTGCGATGTTCCTCGCCGTACCCGTGCGCCACTCTCATGATACATGCCCCGGTACCAGGTATTGTCTCGTAACGGTAGTCGCCACGTCCATGCGCCATAATCATGTACATGCTTCCGGGGGGCTCCGTTTGTATTGCTCTGGCACGAGGACCCCTCGCAACGAGATGAACTCACAACCTTATAATCATTGCCGCCACAGGATGGGCTCACAACCTTAAAGCCATCACCATCACAATCACGGGGGGCTCCGGCACGAGGACCCCTCACAGCGGGATGGACTCACAACCTTATAGTCATCACCGCCACGGGATGGGCTCATAACCTTAAAGCCATCACCGTCATAATCATGGGGGGCTCCGACCCTCGCAGCGGGATGAACTCACAACCTTATAGTCATCACCACCACGGGATGAGCTCACAACCTTAAAGCCATCGTCGTCACAATCACGGGGGGCTCCGCGCAAGAGGACCCCTCACAGTGGGATGGACTCACAACCTTATAGTCATGCCCACCACGGGATGGGCTCACAACCTCAAAGCCATCATCGTCTTCATTCCGGGGGGCTCCGCTCGTAGTGCTTCGACATGAGGACCCCTCACAGCGAGATAGGCTCTTTACCATAAAGCTATCACTGTCTTCATTCCGGGGGACTTCGTTCGTAGTGCTCCGACACGAGGACCCTTCACAGCAGTGGGATAGGCGACTCTCTCAGGACACTATCTCCATCAGGGTGTTTTCGTGACTGGCCTACGTGCTCCGGAACTGGGGGATCGTGTCGGCACCCCTATGGACTATGACCCCCGGGTCACTTTGAGACGGGAAGAGGTCTTTGGAGGGCATCGCTCCTAGTCTGCCTGACAGTTGGGCATCAGGTCTTCCCCACCGCTGCCAGGCCTGTGGGACTCTGCAAGGGCTTGGATTGGTGGCTAGATCAAGGAGGTTCTCTGGCCACACTGACACTGTGGGAGCCAGTCTTTCCAGACAGACAGAGCGACGTTGTATGGGGCAGGCCGGGTGAATATGCGATTCGATAGTCCATGGAGCATCAGCAGCTGTGGACCCCTTGGTGCTGTGTCACCCCCGGGGAAGCGCCACGTGTCGCGTGATGACATCATCATCTCAACCTCTATAAATAGAGGTCTTGAGAATTCATTTGCAGGACTTCAGATTTTCATATTCTCGGGACTCTGACATTTTACTTTCTCACTCTAGAATCCTAGAGAGAGAAACATACAGGACCCTGACTCTGGACCTAAGCATCGAATTGTGACTGTCGTCATGTATTCATCCTGTGCCATTGCCCTCGCAGCACTGCCACCCTCAGGCTCTGTTTGGGAAGCCCTTGGTTTCTGCCCTTACTCCGCCCTTGCTGTGTCCCACATTATCACACTTGGCATCTGACTCGAACTGCATTCCTTGTGGCACCTCCACGTCGATTGCGAACCCACTTTCCTTGGCATCACAACTTAATATACAAATGTACAAGTGTCTCGTTGTCGTCTTCTCACCGTGCCTCACACCTTTTCCTTGCCTTTCGAGGCACCAACTACTTGATTTAAAATATTATGGGTAAAAACCCGTCAGCCCACTGGCTCAATAAGATAATCAAAGACATTTTAATATAATTATCAACTTAAGTATATTGATAATGCACGCTACTGCAATTCAATTACATTAAACAATTCTACATGTGCACATTACACATATCACACGTTCACACTTAGTTGAGCATTACGTTTACCATTCTCGAATTCAGTCACATCAATAGACCATCCTTATTTTACCACACCCGGGATATAAGTTCACAACCTTTGCCTCGGCTAAAGGCAAAGTAACCGGAAACAATTAAACACCGATACTGCCTCGTGTAGCAGGAGATACAATTGTTCAGCTCATACAGTGCACCACTACTCAAACACAATTAAATCAACACTCAATCATTTGAATGTGGTAACATAATAACCATCAACTATATATCAACCATCCTTTAGAATGAAAGGATGTAAAGTGCTCATGTGCAAGAAAACAAATCATCTCGTACATATGGTTGTTGTAATCTTCATTTACTTGCACCAAAACACTTAACTATCAAATATTTAGTCACTTTCATCATGTAACATCATCTTCATAACATTTTGAACATGTAATTTACTCATTTATGTTCAGAAAATTAGCTTCAGTTATAGAACTTAACAAACATGTTCAAAATCATATTCTAACCATGTCTAGTTTTCCATAATTCCATAATTCACACATATCATAACCTGTTTCACGTATTCCATAATCTCTAATATGTTAACCATGTTTGATTTACTTATAAACAAGTCTCTAACAAGTATTCAAAAGTTTGACAAATAATTTATACTAAAAGAAGTACGCTAACATAGCATATATCCATATTCATGTTTTAAAAGCCCATTAAAAAACTTTAACTATCTTACCTTAAAGAAGAGATGAAAGAACAAAAATTTTAGATTGAAACACCTCCAAAAACTCCTCAAAACACATTCAAAACACTGTTTGAAGCTTACAAAAACTTTCCAAATCAACTGCTTAAGGTTCTTTTTAAAAAACAACCCTTAATTCTAGATTATTTTTAAGTTTTTGGTTGATTTTTTTGCAACGTTCTCTCAAAAACGAGGTAAGAAGATTCAAGCATGTTGATAACCCTACGGTTATTTAACCTAGGATTATATTTGATTTTGATGATAACTAACATTAACGATTATGTTGTCTAACATGCATTAAGTTGATGAAGCAATAGGTACAGTCTCATATTCATGCAAACGGACTATTAGCGAGCAAATCATTCAAAGACTCTCAACGGAACGCATCAAAGAAGGAATTCGTCGATTGAATTTTTACAATGCTTAATTTCCGTTCTTTGTAACTAGACATAGAGAGATGATCGCTTCGATGACTATAACCTAGAACTTGCCCATAGGTTTCCCTTGCATGCATAAAAGTTTTCATTCTTTGAAAACAAGGAAACTGCATTTTCTGGAATGCAGTCGACTACAAGTTGGGCAGTGAGGTATTACAGTCGACTGCATTCAAATGCAGTCGACTGCAATACTTCCAGTAGCCTATTACAGTCGACTGTATTGGAATGCAGTCGACTGTAAGTTGGAAATTTGAATTTCCAATGGCTACTTTTGGGATTACAGTCGACTGTAATGGCACATTGCAGTCGACTGTATTTACCGTTTGCGCATTTAATGCTTCACCTAATTCCAAACGGTCATATTCATTCCCACCTCTATAAATACTCATCTTGGGCATAGTTTTGATTCATCAATTGCATTCAAAGCCTTCTTATCTTGCATATTCTCAAAGATCAAAGCAATTGTTCAATCTCTCTTGGTTTTCATTATTTTCTCATCCATTTCAAGAGAGCATTTATTGTGAGCTTATATTTGAGAGATATACACTTTCATAAGTCATCATACACTCATCTCTCTTGCTTTAGAGCTTAAAGTTGTACTCATCTACTTCTTGAGAGTGAATCTTGTACACAATTCTTCATCTAAAGTTTCTTGTATCAAAGCTTGGGGTTGTCAAGCTTTGGAGCTTTGGGATTGTCAAAGCTTGTTCTTGATGTGGGCATAGCATCAAGGGATTGTAAGCGGTTCGATCTTGACCCGTAAGGAAGATCATACTAGTGGATTCTAGGGCCTTTCAAGGGACTTCCTTGAAGGGGTGGACGTAGGCTTGAGGGTATTTCAAGCCGAACCATTTAAATCTCAAGTGTCAAGTATCTCTAAACTCTTATCTCTTTACATTATTGTTTTATACTTGTGTTGTGATTGGTTAGTTTGTAATTGTTTGTTAATTTTTTAAAGTAGTCTTAAAACCCTATTCACCCCCCTCTAGGGTTATCTTTTTGGTTTCAAGTGGTATCAGAGCCTCGGCTCTTGATATATTGGTTAACGCCAAGAGAGTTAATTGATCATGGCTTACGTTGGGGGTATGGAGGGTAGTTCTACCACTTGGCCTCCATTGTTTAATGGGACCAATTATAGTGTGGGGAAAGTTAAGATGAAAATCTTCTTAGAATCTCAAGACTATGAGATGTGGGATATTGTTGAGAATGGCCCATTATTCCGATAAAGGTGGTTGACAAGGTTGAAGAACCTAAATCCAAATCGGAGTATAGTGATCATGATAAGAAGCTGATTTGTATGAATGCTAGAGCAAAAAAATTGTCATGTGTGTGCTTTAGACACTAATGAACTCAATAGAGTCATTATGTGTAATTCCGCTAAGAGTATTTGGGATACTCTTCAAGTCACTCATGAAGGGACTTCTCTTCTTAGAGATTCCAAGATGAACTTATTGTTTAGAGATTATGAGTTATTCCATATGCTTCCAAATGAATACGTTACGGATATGAATACTCATTTTACTAACATTGTGAACCCTTTGAAGCAATTGGGCAAGGAATTCACTAATGGTGATCTTGTAAGAAAAGTGATTAGGTCCTTGCCAAGAGCTTGGGATGCAAAGATCACCGCCATCCAAGAATCGAAGAATCTTAATATCTTTCCTCTTGATGAATTGATGTGCTCACTTATGACGCATGAAATGCAAATCAAGACCTTTGATCAAGAAGACGTCAAGAAGAAGCCTACATCAATTGCCCTTAAAGCTTCCTCTTCAAACCTTGAGTCAAGTGATGATGAAGAAGAATTTGATGAAGAGGATGTTGCAATGATTGCAAAGAACTTCAAGAAGTTCATGAGGTTTAGAAAGAATGGTGGGAGAAGGCAACAAAATGCTAGCAACGAAGAGAAGCTTTACTACAAATGTCACAAGCCGGGACACATGAAGATGGATTGTCCCATATACAAAAGGAAAAAGAAGGAAAGAAGAGATGTTTGGGAAAGAGTTAAAAGAAGACAACTCTCTAAGAAAGAGAACAAAGAGAAAGAAAAAGCAATGAATGCCGAACATACTCCAACATGGAGTGACCTCGATTCAAGTGATGAAGATGATGAGAAGAATGAACAAGCAAATGAGTGCTTCATGGCAAATGATGAGGTAAGCTCTTCTTCCGGTAGTGATAGTGATAGTGAAAGCTTCGAAGATGCTTATGATAGCCTATATGAGAAATCCAAGAAAATTTTTAAGAAAAATATTATTTTATCAAAAAAATTCCTTGAGGCTAATAAGCAAATTGAGAAGTTGAGAATGGAAAATAATGAGTTGCATGCCAAGAATGATTACATTTCCAACCATTTATATGTAAAACATGTGAATAATGACTTGGTTGAATTAATTGCTAACACTCCTAGCTCAAAACAAATCTCTTGCAAAACTTTGGCTTTAGAAAAACAAAATGAAGATTTAAAACTTGAGATTTGTGATTTGAAAAAATGTCTTCAAAAATTTGTTGATGGTCAAAACAATTTGGATGTCATGCTTGGACGCCAAAGATTTGGCCTAAACAAAGGTGGTCTTTGATAAGATCCCTTGGCCTTGCCTCTTAAAATCTTTCAACAACAAGCTAGATTGAGTACTCATTCAAAACAACCAAAGAACTATTGCACACCATTTACACATTGTGGTTGGTGCAACAAGAAAGGGCATACGACTAATTATTGTCCTTGTAGAATTGTTTATGTTAGAGGTAGAAAGAAGATATGGGTTGTGAAAGGTCAAGATTACAAATGTAAGACTAACACCCAAGGACCCAAGAAAATATGGGTACCAAAAGTCACTACTTGATTTGTATTTATAGGTATGTCTCAAAGCAAAATCTAGTAGCAAGAAGTGGATTATTGATAGTGGATGCTCAAGACATATGACCGGCAACATATCTCTTTTCACCTCAATTGATCTTATAGAAGGAGGAAAGTGACCTTTGGTGACAATGCACAAGGAAAATCAAAGGTAAATGAACTATAGGTAAGGAACCACATTCAATTGAGAATGTGTTATATGTTGAAGGTTTGAAGCATAATTTGCTAAGTATTAGTCAATTTAGTGATAAAGGTTTTAGAGTAATCTTTGAGGCTTCTCATTGCACTATACAATCCTTGAAGAATGATGAAACTATTTTGGCAGGAAATAGAGATGACAATGTTTACTCTATTCAATTGAATGATCTAGCTAACCAAGATGTCAAGTGTCTTAGTGCTATTAGTGAAACATCTTGGCTTTGGCATTGAAGACTTGGACACATGCATATGGAGCATTTGAAGGATATTTCAAGCAAAGAACTTGTGAGGGGACTCCCGAAGATCAAGTTTGAGAAAGACAAAGTATGTGATGCTTGTCAAATGGGTAAGCAAAAGAAAGTCTCTCACAAACCAAAGAAAATGGTATCTACTTCTAGACCCTTGCAATTACTTCACATGGATATATTTGGACCAATCCCTACTACTAGTCTTGGTGGTAAATCATATTGTTTTGTTATTGTTGATGACTATTCTCGCCATACTTGGACTTTCTTTTTGGCTACCAAAGATGAATCTCTAAATGTGTTCACTTCATTTGCAAAACGTGTTCAAAATCAAAAAAGATATTTGATAACCAACATTCGAAGTGATCATGGTAGAGATTTGAAAATTCAAAAATAGGAGCCTTGTGTGATGACTTTGGGATATCACATAATTTTTTGGCTCCTAGAACTCCTCAACAAAATGGTGTTGCCGAAAGAAAGAATAGGTCTTTGCAAGAAGCGGCAAGAACAATGCTTAACGAATATGGTTTACCTAAATACTTTTGGGCGGAGGCGGTCAATTGTGCTTGTTTTGTTCTCAATAGAGTTATCTTGCGAAAATTTTTGTTAAAAACCCCCTATGAGCTTTTTAATGATAAGAAACCGAAGGTGAGCTTTTTTAGAGTCTTTGGTTGCAAATGCTTTATCTTAAATACTAAGGATCACCTTAGCATTTTTTATTCCAAAACATATGAGGGTATTTTTCTTGGTTACTCTAATAATAGTATGGCTTATAGAGTCTATAATAAAAGTACTTTGGTTGTTGAAGTATCCATTAATGTTACTTTTGATGAGACTAATCCTTTTCCTCGGAGGACTAACATTGTTAATGTAGATGATGTGGACAATGACACATGAGAACTTTGGATATAAGTGAAACACTACAAGACAACCCCAAAGAAATTGTTCAAGAAAAGCAACAATCAAGCTCTCAAGAGGAAGACAAGGAAGCAAGCAATGATGTTTCAAACTTGGACAACTCTCAAGCATTACCAAAAGATTGGACTTACAAAAAGGATCATCCAAACAATCAAATCTTAGGTAATCCTTCGAGTGGGGTAAGAACTCGACGCTCTCTTCAACAACATGTTAATTTAGCTTTTCTTTTCCAAATTGAACCCAAGAATTTCCCCGAAGCTCTACATCATGAATCTTGGATGCTTGCTATGCAAGAAGAGCTAGTTCAATTTGAAAGAAATCAAGTTTGGACCCTTGTGCCTAAACCTCAAAACTATAGGATTATAGGTACAAAATGGGTATTTAGAAACAAACTTAATGAATCCGGAATCATGGTTAGAAACAAGGCTAGATTAGTGGCCCAAGGTTATAACCAAGAGGAAGGAATTGATTTTGATGAGACTTATGCACCGGTAGCTAGACTTGAATCTATTAGAATGCTTTTAGCTTTTACTTGCTATAAAGATTTTAAACTCTATCAAATGGATGTCAATAGCGTTTTTCTAAATGGTTTTATTTCGGAGGAGGTTTTTGTGGCTCAACCTCCCGGTTTTGAGCATGAAAAATATCCAAACCATGTTTTCAAGCTTAGCAAAGCTCTTTATGGTTTAAAACAAGCTCCTAGAGCTTGGTATGATAGGCTAAGTAGTTTTCTTTTGGAAAATGATTTTTCAAGAGGAAAACTTGACACCACTCTTTTTATAAAATCTAAGGGCAAGGACTTATTATTGGTGCAAATCTATGTTGATGATATTATATTTGGTGCTACTAATGGATCCTTGTGTGAAGAGTTTGCTTCTTGTATGAGTAAAGAGTTTGAAATGAGCATGATGGGAGAACTCAACTTCTTCCTTGAATTGCAAATCAAACAAAGTAAGGATGGAATCTTTATTAACCAAGCCAAATACACCAAAGAGCTACTAAAGAGATTTGACATGGAAAAATCAAATGCATTTGACACTCCAATGAGCTCATCATTAAAGCTTGATAAAGATGAAAAGGGTAAGGATGTTGATATTAAGCGCTATCGAGGTATGATCGGATCACTCCTTTACCTTACCGCAAGTAGACCCGATATAATGTTTAGTGTTTGTTTATGTGCTAGATTTCAAGCTTGTCCTAGGAATCTCATTTGATTGACGTCAAGAGAATTCTTAGATATCTCAAAGGCACTCACGACTTAGGGTTATGGTTTCCTAAGAACTCGTTATTTTTTGACCTAGTTGGTTACTCCGATGCCGACTATGCCGGTTGTAAAACGAGCGGAAAAGCACTAGTGGCGGTTGTCAATTCCTAGGACACTCACTTGTTTCTTGGAGTTCCAAGAAGCAAAATTCGGTTGCACTCTCTACTAACGAAGCCGAATATGTGGCGGTTGGTGCTTGTTGTGCACAAATTCTTTGGATGAAACAACTCTTTTGGATTTTGGACTCAAGTATGATCACATACCTATCTTATGCGATAACTCGAGTGCCATTGATTTGAGCAAAAATCCAATCCAACATTCACGGACCAAGCACATAGAAATCAAACACCATTTTATCCGTGATCATGTGCAAAAAGGTGATATCGTTCTCGATTTCGTGGACACAAATCACCAATTAGCGAATATCTTCACTAAACCGTTAGATACGAAGAGGTTTACCGCTCTTAGAAGAGAACATGGCATGTCTTCACCTATGTGACTATTTTTTTTCTTATGGGTCAAACATGCAAGTTGCACTTCACATGCGTGAGCATTATTTCATATGCGCATGTTTTGGTTATTTTCTCTCAAAATTATTCATTTTGTTGCTATTCATCCTTGGTGTTTAAACTGTTTTGCACACATTTATATTGCAATAGTCATATGCATAATCAATTTCAAGACTGTTTGACTTTTGGCATTAGAGTCGACTGCATGTTGAAATACAGTCGACTGCATATATGAATACAGTCGACTGCATGTGGGATTACAGTCGACTGCGTTATGGGGGCAGAGCATAAATCGAGCCCAGATTTCATTTTTTCAGCAAATCTCTTCTCTCTCTACTCTCTCTCTTCGAACCGGAGCTCTCATCTCTCCTAGGACTCAATTCTTCTCCATTTGCCTTGAAATTGGTACGTAAATCCTCCCAAATCTTATTCTACTACATGATTTACATACTTTCTCTGATCGATTTCACCTACATTGTTCATAATCTCTTGAAATTCGAATTGCCCTCTTTGGTGAAATTTCTTCAGATCTACTTCAATTAAGCATGTTTCTATATGATTTGATGCTTCATTTATGTTTAGGGATGCTTATTACATGATCCTACATAGTTTAATTACATACATTCATGCCAAAATTGTTTTTTTCCCCAAATTTCATAAACTATGATTTTTCGTATGTCAAAATTTCTTCAATTAATTAAGCAATTTGATCACTTGATTCTTGTTTAATTATGTCATTTTATCGTTTATACATAGTTATTTACATTCAATTTGTCCAAAATTCATTTTTCCCAAATTGCATGAACTAGGGTTTATATTTAAAAAAAATTATTATTTAAAAATTCATACCTCTTTTGTTTGTTTTAGCCTAAATTCATGTTGCATTTTCATACATCTTACTTACGTTATTTATCTTTCAAATTTGTTAGACTATTTCAAGAATGGCAAGAGAGAAACGTGTGTGTGCCAGTTCTTCACGATCACGAGCCGCTCCCGCGCCCGAACCCGAGCCTGCCCCGGTAGAGTTTGACCGCAACCGCTATCGAAACTGTGAGGCTCTAGACCATTTCTCCGCACAAAACTCTTCCCCTCTGGCTCCAGGTTTGCATTTGGACACTCCATTTCTCTTCAGCATAGGTGTACTTGGACACCTTTAGGATTGCTATCTAAACCGCCTTACTGATAGGAACACCATCCTATATTATCCTGATGCAATCCGTCTTTTTTATGCAAATTTCTAGTGAGTCGTGTACACTCACATCCTATGTCTTTGGTCGGTGTATCTCAGTCATGACTAGCCGACCTTCTAGACCTCCCCGACACTGGTTTCTCCATTTCACTAGAGATGATTCCTGTCGCCGGTCAATCACATTGGTTTGACTGACCTTTCTCCATCGAGGAACAACTTCAACACACACTTCACAGTCGACAGATTAGGGCTACAAGCAAGCCCACCCTTCGTGATCTACCACCTTTGTCTCGACTATTCCATCATGTCATCGCTTATAACGTCATCCCTAGAGCTGACGGTCTTTCATTTGTTTCTTACTTAGATGTCCAGCTCTTGACCTTTTTCCGCTCAGGTACACCGATTAACCTCTCTCATCTTATCATGTTAAACATGATTAGGAGCGCCTCTCATCATGGCTTAGCTATACCTTACGGCCTCCTACTCACTCGCATTTTTGCTGCCTTTGACATACCTCTTCCCTTTGAGTATATTGAGGTGACTCGGCACAACGTACTTGACTGCTCTACCCTTCATAGGAAGAGACTTTTAGATGGTCGTAGTCGTTTCTTGCCTGAGCCGGACATGGACGATGCTATGGTTGATGAGGATGATGATGATGTTGGCGATGATGATGCTCCTGATGCTCGTGGAGATGCTGGATTGATCGTGATCCACCTCTGTTGATCATCCGAGTACACATGAGGCGGGCACTTCTTTCGGTCCTTCTGCTTCCGGATATGAAGTGATCCTAGCACACTTAGATATGATGCAGCAGCAGATGCATGCCTGTTTCAGTCGGATGGATCTTGCCCACAGCCAGCTTAGTCGACGCCTTTCTCGCATGGAGGATCATTGTGGGATTCAGTGTCCCGAGGAGGACATCTTTCATCCACTACCTCCACCATCGGGTCCTTAGGCGTTAGGACATGGTTTATGTTTTTCTTAGCTTATGCTTTCAGAATCAATTATGAATTTCAAAAACTTATCATGGATGCTACTCCTAGTATTGCTTTAGCACTTTTGATCCACGCTTATCTTACTGCATCTCTAATTCCTTAGGCTTATGATTTATGTGCTATTTTGTTACATGTGCTTGGTACATCCTTTGATGATTATTCAAGTACTTATGTTTTCTTGATTTTGAATGCCCTTTGTTGGCTATATTGATTATCCATGGATGGATACATATTTTGATCACTTTCACACAACATACACCCTTGATCTTTTTCATGATGCCAAAAGGGGGAGAAAAATATTGTTAATATTGTTAATTCATAACTTGTGTGGATTTGATGAGCATATATTACCTGAAATAGGGGGAGTATATTTTGCTTAAGATAGGGGGAGCTTATCATATTAATTCTTCTTTTGACCCCTTATGGTTTATAATTGAGATTGTCATGCTTCATTGCATTTATCATCCTATATATCTCATTTGTTTTGAATCAATGTTTGTCATCATCAAAAAGGGGGAGATTGATAACTCTACGGTCATTTAACCTAGGATTATATTTGATTTTGATGATAACTAACATTAACGACTATGTTGCCTAACATGCATTGAGTTGATGAAGCAATAGGTACAATCTCATATTCATGCAAACGGACTATTAGACGAGCAAATCATTCAAAGACTCTCAACGGAACGCATCAAAGAAGGAATTCGTCGATTGAATTTTTACAATGCTTAATTTCCGTTCTTTGTAACTAGACATAGAGAGATGATCGCCTCGATGACTGTAACCTAGAACTTGCCCATAGGTTTCCCTTGCATGCATAAAAGTTTTTCATTCTTTGAAAACAAGGAAACTGCATTTTCTAGAATGCAGTCAACTGCATTCCAGAAAATGCAGTCGACTGCAAGTTGGGCAGTGAGGTGTTACAGTCGACTGCATTCAAATGTAGTCGACTGTAATACTTCCAATAGCCTATTACAGTCGACTGTAAGTTGGAAATTTGAATTTCCAACGGCTACTTTTGGGATTATAGTCGACTGTAATGGCACATTGCAGTCGACTGTATTTACCGTTTGGCGCATTTAATGCTTCACCTAATTCCAAACGGTCATATTCATTCCCACCTCTATAAATACTCATTTGGGCATAGTTTTGATTCATCAATTGCATTCAAAGCATTCTTATCTTGCATATTCTCAAAGATCAAAGCAATTGTTCAATCTCTCTTGGTTTTCATTGTTTTCTCATCCATTTCAAGAGAGCATTTATTGTGAGCTTATATTTGAGAGATATACACTTTCATAAGTCATCATACACTCATCTCTCTTGCTCTAGAGCTTAAAGTTATACTCATCTACTTCTTGAGAGTGAATTGTGTACACAATTCTTCATCTAAAGTTTCTTGTATCAAAGCTTGAGGTTGTCAAGCTTTGGAGCTTTGGGATTGTCAAAGCTTGTTCTTGATGTGGGCATAGCATCAATGGATTGTAAGCGGTTCGATCTTGACCCTTAAGGAAGATCATACTAGTGGATTCTAGGGCCTTTCAAGGGACTTCCTTGAAGGGGTGGACGTAGGCTTGAGTGTATTTCAAGCCGAACCATTTAAATCTCAAGTGTCAAGTATCTCTAAACTCTTATCTCTTTACATTATTGTTTTATACTTGTGTTGTGATTGGTTAGTTTGTAATTGCTTGTTAATTTTTTAAAGTAGTCTTAAAACCCTATTCACCCCCCCTCTAGGGTTATCTTTTCGATTTTACATGTCATTAGGTCTTTTAAATCAAATTAGAAGCACGTAGAAGGTGCCAAGTGGAGGTGAAGAGGTGGAGAAGTCAAGCACGACGATGCTCAAAGCACGAGGTGGCAAGACACATTGTGCCACCTAGCAAGCACGACAAGGCTCAAAGCATGACGAGGATCGAACCACAACATGTCACGATAATATGTTGACCGTCACACGTACGAGGTGGCACAATTCTGTGCAAAAACACAGATAATTTACAGGCAGTTTGGTCAACAATCGAGTCGTCCCGACTATATTTTTTATCATTTTTTTGTTTCCAACTGTTCTAAAAATATTTTTGGTCATTCCAAGTGATCATTTAAAGTTTCTAAACATCAAGTATTCTTTGCCATTTCTAGCACTCCGTTCACCTTCTTAGACAATTTACTCAATTCAAGGTGTTTAACATATAAACATACATTCAAATATGTTATCATGCATAGTTTATCATAACCATTTTCACATATAGTGATGCATCTAATCATACTTAAATATGTAATCAAAGCATATGAAATGTTTGGTGCAAGCTCATGATCATTTTCAAACAAAAATGCCCGTCTAAGTGTGAGTTCTACTTTGTTGAAAGAATTGGCAATGGATTGGAATTGAATCTCGAAGGCTGTCAAACCATCTCTGTCGTTGGCCATAAGGATTCACTTATGAAAGTCAGACTCTGTTATCCAATGCTTATAAAGGGCATGGCTATGGCACAAAGAGAAAAGATATCCCAAACTGTATATAGTTTAGAGTAAAATTGTTAATAGTCGAAAGAACTGGTTGGTTTTCAACAAAACCAGCCGATATTCCTTGCTTTGCCTGCAAGAAGACCTATTGACTAACCAGTCGGTTTGTCATTATGAAAGAGAAGAGTTATAAAATAAGACTTACTGACTAATTGGCCGGTTTTGCTTTTTGAAAAAGAGAATTTTTCAAAGGAGACCTGCTGATTAACTAGCCAATTCTTCTAAAAAGAGATCTTTTCTAAGGCCACATCCTGATTAACCAGCTAGAATCACTCAAAAACTAAATTTTCCAAATGGTTGCTTCCTGAGTAACCGGCCGATTAATCATTACTGTGGAACTATCAAGGTTATGGTCATTATTTGGCATATCCATGTACCTGTTTCTAAACCAATATTTTGACAAGTTTTTCATTCTATTCTTCTCTTGGCTGTACAAGTTTCCCTGCTTACATGTTATTATCCTTCTTTCTTACTCTGAATTCATAATGCAGATCGTTACTAGTGTTCAACAGATGTTGGCTTCTGCAGACATTTTGAGTAGACTAACTTACAGTGGCAGGGAAATGCATTCTTTGCATATCGTCCAAGGACAAGAAGGCGTATTCTGTCATCGGCTTTGACATCTTTTGTTTTACGATAAGGACAGAGAGTACGTTAGGATTGGTTGGCTTATGTATAGAGCCTGTGTTACCCCTTCCTGTATCGGTCCAAAGCCTTTAATGACAGTCCTAATGGTGTTTTGGTTCCCTGTTGCTTTTGTTATCTTTTGATACTCGTTCTACTTATTTGGAAGATGTTGCCATCCAATTCATTTGGTATATATATAGGAGCTGATCCATTGCTCACGCAGGCAACTTCGCGCAGACAATTTAGTAAGTTGCCTGCTCTATCTGACTGTCCACGCGGGAGATGTGGATGGTTCAGATCTATTTTTGTATTTTTTTAAGTCTGTCCATTACATAATGTAGCGGACAATACTTTTGACAAAAATACCCCTCACCCATATTGATTGAGCATCAAAAGAGTCTGTCCGCTACATAATGTAGCGAACAAAATATACACACAAGCCCTTCACATTTCACTTTCACATCTCTGTCTCTCTCTCCTCTGAGCTACGACTTCCCCAACAACCAATCTCCATCTCTGCCTCCCCTAACAATCAACCTCAATCGTCACTAACACCTTCAGGCAGAAGGACGTTGATCGATAGCTCCACCGTCCAATCGCGTCATCTTTGGCAAGTCTAGAGTCATGGTTGTGACCTCCTCGGCAACTCCGCCGTTGCGGTCTGCGGCCTCCGCCGTCGCGGTCTGCGGCCTCCTCCCCAAATCTGCCATCACGATCGCGACCTCCTTGGCAACTTTACCTTCGCGGTCATGACCTCTTTGACAACTCCACCACTCGGTCGCGGCCTCTTCGGTAACTATGCCGTCGTGGTCACAACATCTTAGATCTAGCTCTTATATATAATTAGTATTTTGTCTAGAATTCTTCTAATTCAATTGGACTTAGATCTATTTCAATTTGGGTTTAATTTTGACGGCAAGATGATAGATTACATATCGATGGCGGCAACTGTGGTGATGAGCTTGCATTTTATTTTGATATTTCATTTTTGTTGATGGTGGTTCTTCAGCGACGGTGGCGGTTGTATTTTGTTGATGGTGGAGGTTTTAGAACTCACAAGCCCAATCTTTTAGCTCTAATTTTTACATTGGTTTGCCTCAATCTGCATATTGCAGAGATAAAATGCAAAAGACCGAATAAAATCTGTTAACTGAAAATGTTTCAATCTACTTCGGCTGGCTGAAAATAGAGAGAACATCCAACACATAGCCCAGAACACTCAAAAGGTCTAAGACTGAACGAAGTCCGTCGGTTACATAATGTAGCGGGCTGTCAGGGGCAATCTAGTAAAAAGAACTGTAGCGGATGGAAAAAAGAGGACAAAAAAGTTAGATCTGGCCCGTCCATCAGGCCAGATGGACGACCAGATCGCGCGGGCAACTTAGTGTAAGTTGTCCGTGCGAGTAATGGATCAGCTCCCTATATATATATATATAACTTCTCTCCAAAAAATTCCGTACATTTTGCATGAGTTATGTAGCGTTTGGTAACACCTTTCAGTTTCGGTTTTCTGTTTTAAAAAAAATTAAAACTAAAACTATTAATTTTTTTTTACAAAAACAAACGGACGTTTGATTACCCAATTTTTATTTTAAGTTTTTTCTTTGGTGGCAATTAACGGTGGTGGTGGTGGGCCGTGGTGGTGGTGGACCGTTGACTGTGGTATCATCGGCTGTGATTGGCAGTCACCAGTGGTAGGCAGTGGCGATGAGCAGTGGCTGCCAGCGATGGGAGGGTGGTGGTGGTTTCAAAATAAAACCAAAACTAAAAATTAGGAGTTTTTAAAAACAGTCATGTTTTAAAAATTAATTTTCAAAACTGAAGAAAAAAATAAAATTTAAAACTTGTTTTTTTTTCTCTAATTTATAAAATTGAAGAAAAAATTAAAAAAATAAATATCATCAAAACGAAGCCTTAAGTTAATCGGCTAGTGAGCACCCCTCTATTTTTCTTTTTCAATCAATCAAAGAAAGGAGAGACGCCACAAAAGGGGAGAGAGAAAGAGAGAGGGGGAGAGATTTAAGCCTGGCTGTCTGCCTACCTGTCTCGAGCCCTTTATTTCAATTTCAATTTCAATTTCAATCGCCCAATACGTTAATAAAATACCCTAGACCAACAGGAGAGAGATAGTGAGAGAAGTCAGGTAACGATCTATGGTTATCCGTTGATTTTGCTAGCTTCTACTAATTAATTAATTTTGACCCATATTCCCTTTAGTCTGTCTCCCCCTATTCAACTCTTCAATTCTTTTTGTGATCTAGGTCTTAACCTAATGTTCAAATTGATCCTACCTGCATTATTTAGCTGTCAATTTTTCCAGATTGTATTGATCATTCGTGTACGTGTTTGAGCGTCTGTGTGTGTTTGTGTTTTTCTTCTGTTCAATCATGGATGATGATTATCTTCGCCGCGGTTTAGTGGTAAGAAATTCATTTGCTCTCTTATGTTCTCACGCTTTTTTACATCAATTGGATTCCGAGATCCAGAAAACGCGTTTCTGATTATTTTATCCCATTTGTGATTGTGTTATGCTAGGTAAATAATTACTGGAACTAAGAGCAATTATGTGTGTATTACATCTGATGAGTTTTTGCACATAGCTTATTCATTTGTACATAATTGATCTTTTGCGAAGCATTTATTGTTTTTAAACTTTTCTGTTGAGAAAAGTAAATTGTTGCAACAATCTGAAACTTCCTACACCCAAAAATGGGAAGAAAATAATCGGCTGCAAAAGTAGAACAGGAAATATAACACTGAAGTTGTCTTTAACTAGAATGTGTTTCTGACTGTTTTGTTTCTGATCACTGGGGATGTCATTTATGATTCTATTTGAGATTCAGTAGTTTTATTATTCTCGTATTGCCCGTATGGAGTTTGATTTGAAGGAAACGTTTACTGTGGTTTCATTTGTCCTTTGATAGTTATACATTGGTCGGTTCCTACACGCTGTTGTTTGTGAACAAGGGATGAAACTTTTGATTCCAGATGAAGGAATGCACCTGGATGTTGGATGGTTTTTTAACTTTTTGGCTATTAAAGAAGACAAAAGCGATACAAGTCAAGTTTAGAACATTCAGTAATTTAGGCTTCTTTAGATGTACTTACACCCATTATGAGGCCCAAGATTCTTTTCTTGATAAGTAAACACATCGAAGAAACCGCCAGCAAACCGTTTATGGACTGTACTCAATCAAAAATAAAAACATGAAGTTTTATAGAATTTTGCTTCACTTCTTTATAAAAACCAAACATTAAATTTTGAAGTTATTTAGAATGTTAGTATATGAGACTACGATGGTATCTGTTCTTACATAGTTTGGAGCACTTTCTTAAGGTAAGTTGACCGTTTCACTTTTCATTTGCAGGCACATGCGCCTCCTCCTGGTTACTTTGTACATCTTGAGAATCCTAGAGCTGAAGATGATCTTTACTTGAGGAAGAGAGCAAGGATGCATAGGTGGTTGTGTTGTACTTGTCAAGTAGAAGAGCCCTATCAGTCAAATGACAACGATTTTCTTAAAAGCCCAAGGAATTTTGCAGATGGTATGTTGCCATAACTTCCATTTTTTATTGCCGTTCTCCTCACCTAAAATATCTCAAAATTTCTTCTTTGGATAGTGTGTTTCAGTCTCTTAGTAAATACTAAGTTAAAATTGAAGAGCCCTCTTCTAAACTGAATTACTGGAAGAGGGATTAGACAGAACTTGAATTTTATGAAAGAGGGGCCATGTTATAAACTGAATTGCACAAAGAGAGACTAGATAACGCTCTCAAAGTTTGATGAAAGGTTAAGACATGGTTGGGCATGTCTGGGCACTATCTGGACATTGTCTTGGCTGGGCATGACTCGTGTTGGCTGTTTGTGTGCAAGTGTGGCAAGACTCAAGACAACTTGTTAGCATCAGAAAAGGATTGGATTAGAGGTGCATTGTGTGTTGTCAAGCCATTGCTGTGTTTTTCTTGGCATTGGCATTGTTACAGAACTAGGTTGGCATGTGTAAGGCACAACAGGCGGCATTGCCGAGTGGGGAAAAGGCAATGCCTGGGTCAACAATTTGATAGTCATGATAACTTCTCCAATCTTTTTGCTAATAAACAAGGGATAGTGGGTAGAGAACAAGATGACTACAATCACTAGACAAGGAAACTCTTCGTTAAGCGTCATTTTGCATTCTTCCTTGTAGACGCTTTACCACGCAATTGCACAAAAAATGAACCCAAGATAAGTACACTGAAGGAACCAGTTTGGGAACCATTAGAAGCTAGGTAGCACGGACACGGACACGGTGTCGGACACCGACACCGACGGGGACACCAGACACCGCATTTTTCAAAAAATCAGATTTTGGACACCGCTATTTTTTAAATATGTTATATTATATTATATATATATAATAATAATATATATCAAATACATTCTACAATCTAAAATAATAATAACTAAGTCAAAAAAAATATTTATGAAATGTACTGGACAAAATAACAAGTAAAAAAGGAAAAAATGGAAAGAGAGGGACTTTCTTCACTTAATCCGTAGAAAAAAAGAAAGAAAGAAAGAAAGATAGTAAGAAATGACTAAAAAGAAGAAACAAAGGACTCTTCAGAATAGAAGAAAAAGGAGACGTCAGACGCGATGAGGAAGAAGGACCTGTGGGTCAGCGACGGCAATGGAGGACTTTCGGCGACGATCAAGTGAGCTCCGGCGATGGCGACAACTGCTTCGGCATCTGGCGATGGCTCCGGCTCAGGCTACTGGATCTGTCGGCCTCGGCTTCTCCGGCGATTGGATCTGTTGGCGACTGAGCTCCGGCGGCTGGATCTGTTGGCGACTGAGCTCCGGCGGCTGGATCTGTTGGCGACTGAACTCCGGCGGCTCAATCTGTTGGCAACTGAGCTCCGGCGACAGCTCCGAGTTGGTAATGGCTCAAAAGGGCACCCGTGAGGTGAGTGAGAAGGAGACGACCTTGAGGTAAGAGAAGCAGATGGTCCGACACTGCTCCATGCCGTGTCCAACACTCCTTGACAAAGTGTCCGACACCGATTGGGGTGTCCAACACGTGTCGGACGGCGTCCGGAGGGTGTTGGGGTGTCCGTCGTCCGTTTAGGACACCATACCTCCACCTAGGAGAGGTGTCCGTGCTTCATAGATTAGAAGAAGCCAAGACATTTACATCAACCACTATGTGCATTGGAAGATCTTGCTTTTCTCCACATTAATTTCAGCCCTGAACAAGCATACAACACTACATGTACTCATTTGTCATGGAGTGATATCCTTGACACGCTGAAATTTGATAAGACATGTATCATGCATGACATCCCATATCTTGATAATTCAGGCCGAGGACTTGGTATTAAGAATATTGTTGCTTGGTAAGTGGCTTTGATGTGACATGACAAAGAGGCTAGCTATTGGGAGAAGGGCGTTGTTTAGTAAATATGGTGATTGCTGTGTGGAAGGATGGGGCTGAATAAAATTAGAATATTACACGGGTTCGTTTTTGAAAACGCACTTCTATGTGATGGTCCAGCGGGAGAAGTCATTAAAAGATAGTTTCTTGTGCTTTTTTGGCTTGGGGAGAGATCGTAATAAGTATGTGATGGAAACACAACTTGGCGTAATCAGACAACTTGGCAGACTTATTCTCGAAAATCCAAGACATAAATTAAGGATTTTATTTTGTTTAGGTTTATTTTAAGCAAGAGACAAATTAGGAATTTCACATTCAATATTTAAATAAATGTATGATTCAATCAAATTAGTAACGATCTGACTGACTGAATCAATCAATCAAAATAAATGTATGATTCAATCAAATCAGTTACGATCTGACTGAATCAATTAGGATTTGATTGATCTTTCCATATTTAAGTTTGCATTGTCTCGTATAAAGGACCCCCTCTTGTAACTGAAGAAGCTGATTATGAATTGAGAACAAGTTTTCTCCTTCCCTCTTTCATTCTGTTTCTCCCTCCTCTCTTTATACTTTGTTGTTTCACATCAAGTGGTACAAGAGCAAACCTCGATCCACCAAATTTTTTTTCTCTACCATCAATACAACAGTCACCACCCGCAACAGCAAAACCACCCATTTACCCACAACACTTGCCACTTCAATTTACCCATTGCTCCCTCTTTCGTCCCCAACCAACAACAAAAAAGAAACAGTACCTTCTTCCCATCTCTCAGCCGTTATCTCCAACATACAGTGCGATATCCCTCGTTGCTGCTTCCACTAATCCTTCACCAAGCAGCTGCCCTGCCACTAAGAGCCTCTATCGCCGCTCCTTCCCTAGATGCCACCTTAGTGAAGATCCACAGCAGATCCTTCTACGCCGCCATCGTGCGTCATACCAGCGACCACCATCCACTACAGCTACTCACCAAGCCGCTGCTGCCGCCCTGAGCTTTCCAGAGTAGTTCCCTCGCCCATCCTTGCATTCTGTGGTAGGTCTTAAGGCCCCTCCTTAGGTACGCTTTCTTGCCTTGAAATCTGTTTTAATTCTTGTATTTGTCAGTCCGTTAAGCAAATAAGTGCGGTCCTAACCTTAACCCTATTTTCTTACTCGAAACCCTTCATATTCCCACCGTTCTTCAATTTTCGCCTGCCACCTTGGGACGGGAGCTCAACGTTGTAGCCTTAATTATTCTTGCATTTCCTGTTGACCATCTGCAGTACTTTAAATCTTTAACTTAACCGAATTTTGGACGGACTTGTGCATTTTATCATGGTTAATGCGCGAGATAAAATTGTCGATGAGCGATTCCAAACACTTGAGGATTTTGTGGAATCTCTTCAAGCGAGTGTCACCAACTTGTCCACTCGTTTGGAGGAATGCCTCCACCAAATTCTTATTTCATCCGCGAAACGCGAGCACTAGGGAGATACTTATGAAACCATTCCTATCGGTCCCAAAGATAACCAATCTGGCCTGCTTACCACTCCTACGGGGCTCCGTTTTCCACATTAGAGAACTCTTCAAGACCCCGTGTTCAGAATTCGACTATGGGTGACATTCATGCTCCTAGAAATGAGCGTGTCTCGTTTCGAGTCGGATAACTTTGGCGATGCCACGCGTTGTGTCAAAGTTGATGCACCTAACTTTGATGGTCATCTCGATGTTGGCCATTTTCCTGATTGTTTAGCTGAGATGGAGGACTATTTCGGCTTTTATCTCATGTAAGACCCAGAGCGCGTTAGTTTTGCTAAGATGAAATTAATTGCTGTTGCCAAATGCTATTGGTAGGGAGTCGAGGATACCCTCGCCTAACTAGCTGAACTTCCCATCACCACATGGATTGGGATGCGCTTAAAATTAAAAGAAAAGTATGTGCCCACCTACTATTGTCAAGAAATGCATTCTGAGATGATGCAACTGTGACAAACTACTGAGTAACCGAGTATGTCTTGTTTTGAGGAGCTTTCTGTGAGATGTGCAATACCGAAAGCCCCTTAGGTCTCCGTTAATTGTTTTATTGGCAGGCTCAAGCCTGAGCTCCAAAGGGACGTTCGCCTTCACGAGCCTAAGTCAATTGAGAGTGCCTTCTATAAGGCCTTATCCCTTGAGAAGTCCGTTCGACTTTCCGTTTCAATCCTTCTTTTGGAACTTCTTTTCCATCTCATTCCTCACCTTTTCAACAATCGACCGGCTTCGCGCCACCTCCATCTGTCACACAGTCTAGCCCTCCTCTCACCCCAGGTGCTAGTAAGAGCAAGACTCATGAGTTTACCCCGACATCGTGTCGTTCATACATGTCTAACATAGAGTGCAACCACTGTCACAATCGGGGTCATATAGCTAGTCGCTGTCCTCACCGCACTATCTCCATCGCTCACATGGAGGCTCACCAAAAGGACGAGGATACTGTACAACATGATTCTGAGGAAGAGTGTGAGAACGTTTGGGTTGATGATGTCCCTAACCTCAATGTTATGAGGTGCATTTTGTCTACTCCTGTAGAGGACGACTGGAAACGCACGAGCATCTTTCAAATTTACCTTCCATGCAAGGACACCGTTTGCAAACTAGTCGTTGGTGGGGGTAGTACCATGAATGTGGTCTCCGAGCGTGCGGTGACCAAAATGAAGCTACAATCTGAACCTCACCCTACCCCGTTCCGTGTTGCCTGGGTTGATAAGACCTCTCTTCCAGTTTCCCAGCGGTGCCTAGTTGCTCTTCAGATGGGTGCCTATTCAGCCAAGGTCTGGTGTGACGTTCTTCATATGGATGTTGCTCATATCTTACTTGGTCGTCCATCGCTCTATGACTTCGAAGTTGAGCATCATGGCCGCGACAACACCTACACTTTTAAACATGAAGGGAAAACTCTCAAGCTCTTACCTACCAAGCCCCTTGAAAAACTCAGCCCATCCAAGAAGCTCTCAACACCCCTAAAGCCGCATACCCTTCAGCTTCTCAATCATCGAGAGTTTGAGGCGATGAGCCAAGGATCCGGCTTTGCCTTGGTGGCACGAGAAGCCTTCCTGGTCGTCTGGCACACTCAGACGATTTGTCCCCTCAGGTCAGTGGCGGAGCCAGATTTTTTTTTTAAGGTGGGCACCAAAATCTTAATCTGAAATTAACAATCTCACTAATATCAATTTCCAAATTCTATCAATTTCTAATTGTGAATTGGAAGTCCCAAAACCCAATTGTTACATCCTAAATTGATACAAAAAATGAAGGGTTCCGAGATGTAGAAAATATAAGAATCAATGACTGGATCTTCCCTTTTACGGATTGCTGCAATCATTAGTGTCGTCGTCAAGAAATTGACTCGAGGACTGCTGTCCGTGAGCGCTGTTGCCGGTAGCCTGTGAATCTGCCCTGCAGCCTGCCTGAGCACGTGAAGCCATGACGTTGGGGCTTTGGGTGCGGTGACTTGTAAGCCCGTGACCTGCTGAAGCTGGATCGACAAGTGGAGGCAGTGGCGTTGGCCGTTGAGTGCATGCCGTTGTGAGGTGAGGCCGATGTGCAGTGAGGGAACTGAGGAGGGAGGGGTGTTCTCCTGTCCGCATATGCGCCTTTAAGGTTTTGAAAGTATTGAGGCGTTGGAAACCGTAGAGAGTGAGAACAAAAATAATTTTTTGTGTTGATTTTATGCGTAAACTAAGTCTTTTATTTGTGTAAGTTTAGCATTTTAAATGACTAGAAGGATATATTTTTTAACCATTCTTGAAATTTTTAGATACATTAACATGTAAAATTACCACAAATACATCTCCTTTAAGTACTTTTTAAATGTTTAGGTGGGCACTTTTACCATTGGAGATAAAATATACCATGTAAAGGGCAAAATTTTTGGAGAAGCAGGTGGCTCAGCTACTGCATGAATTTTAGGATGTGACTCCCGAATCCCATGCTGCCTAGCTACCCTCCTTGCGGGACATCCAACATGCCATCGACTTGGTCCCTGGGTCCCAGTTACTTAACTTGCCTCATTTTTCGGATGAACCCTACTGAGCGTGCATAACTTTAACTGCAGGTTGACGAGCTTTTACAATGTGGAGCTAGTAGTGAGAGTATGAGTCCTTGTGCTGTGCCTGCCCTCTTGACACCTAAACGAGACGGCTCGTGGCGAATGTGCGTTGATAGTCGTGCCATCAATAAAATCACTGTTAAGTATTGGTTTCCCATCCCTCGCCTAGTCGACATGTTAGATTTGATGGCTGGTTCTCGTTGGTTCTCAGAACTTGACTTGCGGAGTGGTTATAATCAAGTTCGGATTAGACCTGTCGATGAGTGGAAAATCGCCTTTAAGACCCCGATGGTCTTTATGAGTCGTTAGTTATGCCATTTGGTCTATCAAATGCCCCCAGCACATTCATGCGAGTGATGACTCAGATCCTGCACATCTTTCTCGGGAAATTCTTAGTGGTGTACTTTGATGATATTCTGATCTTTAGCAAGACCGAGCAAAGTCATTTGGACCACCTTCGTTAGGTTCTTAACACCCTTTGTACAGCCAAGTTGTTTGTCTAGCTTAAGAAATGTTACTTCCTGCAGTCTCGCATGACCTTTTTAAGCGTTATTATCTTTGCACATGGGATTGCTGTCGATCCGAGAAGGTGCCCATGATCATCCACTGGACTGAACCGAAGAACATTTCTGAGGTTCGCAACTTTCATGGCTTGACTGCATTTTGTAGCCGCTTCATTAAGAGCTTTAGCTCCATTGTGGCTCCCCTCACTGATTGTATGAAGAAAGGAGAGTTCCAGTGGACACCGGCAACCACTCGTGCCTTTGAGACAATCAAGCAACAAATGGTTTTTGCTCCCGTCTTACAACACCCAGACTTCTCCCAAGTCTTTGAAGTTTCTTGCGATGCTTTGGGTGTTATCATTGGGGGCGTGTTAAGTTAGCGTGGCCACCTTATCGCCTATTTTAGCGAAAAACTTAATGATGCTCGACAGCGTTTTTTTACCTATAATAAGGAGTTTTATGCTATCATTCAAGCTTTATGGCATTGGTGGTACTACTTGTTACCCAATGAGTCTGTCTTGTACTCTGATCACGAAGCCCTCAAGTACCCATGCTCTCAACGCAAATTAAATCCCCGCTATGCCAAGTGAGTTGCATTCTTTCAGCGGTACTCGTTTGTTCTTAACATCGTGCTGGTGTCGAGAACAAAGCTGTTGATGCTTTAAGTTGTATCTTTCTTGTCTAGCAATCCATGAGTGTCCACGTTGTCGGCTTTGATAGACTTAAGGATGAGTACGCTACTTGTCCTGATTTTGGTCTTATCTTTCAAGATCTTCAGGCCGGCCATCGTCATGATCATCACAACTTCATTATAAGAGATGGCTTCCCTTTTCGTCGGGCTTGCCTGTGCCCCCGGTACTTCAGTTCGTGATTTTCTTGTTTGGGAGCTACATGCTGGTGGGCTTGTTGGCCATTTTGGGAGGGCAAAAACTAGTGCGTTGGTTGAAGACAGTTTTTATTGGCCCTTTGTGAAGCGGGATGTTGCTCGCATTTTGTCCCAGTGTAGCACTTGTCAATTAGCTAAGGCTAAGAAATCTAACACCGGTCTTTACACTCCCTTGCCTGTTTCTCACCTCCTGTGGAAAGATGTGAGCATGGACTTCGTCTTGGGCTTGCCCAAAACTGCTAGTGGGCATGATCTTGTCCTTGTTGTCAATCATTATTCCCGCATGACGCATTTTATTCCATGTAGCAAGACTGCTGACGCCTCTCATGTAGCTAAGTTGTTCTTTCGTGAAGTGGTTCGCCTCCATGGCTTACCCACATCTGTTGTGTTTGACCGGAATGTTAAGTTCATTAGTTACTTCTGAAAGACTTTATGGAAACTTTTTGGCACTTTAACTCAAATTTTCATCGGCCTTCCACCCCCATACGGATAGTCAAACGGAGATTGTCAATTGTAGTTTGTGTGACTTATTGCGCTGTTTAGTTGGTGAGCGTCAAGGTGCGTGGGATCTGATTCTCCCACAGGCTGAGTTTGCCTACAACAACTCTGTTAACCGCATCACTGGTAAAAGCCCTTTTGAAATTGTCACTGGTTATTCCCCCCGCCAGCCTATAGACTTGGTTCCCTTACCTCCCAACTCTCGCCCGTCGGAATTCGCCGATGTTTTTGCTCAACATATTTGCGATTTTAATGTAGAGATCCGTCGCAATATCGTGTTGAGTAACGAGAATTATAAACTTGCTACAGATGGCCATCGTAGGCAACTTGAGTTTAGTGCAGGTGACCTTGTTATGGCTCGTGTTCCCCTCGAACGTTACCCTCGAAATTCCTTTAAAAAGTTACATTCTCGAGCCCTTGGTCCATTTCGTATCATTCGCAGACAAGGCCCTAATGCTTATTTGCTTGACTTACCTTCGAATATGAGCATTAGCCCAGTTTTCAATGTGCAGGACTTGTTTCCTTACCGAGGCATTTTTGAGCCTCCCACGGCCTCCGAGTTCCATTGTTGCATCCCCTGTGCCAGCCTCTCCTTCTGGCTTATCGCAGCCACCTGCAAGTATTGATCCTATCTTGGATTTCTAAACAGTATCCTCTCACCAGGGGGGCTACCAACGATTTCTCGTACGATGGCAGAACTGCATAAGGAATTGCTAAAACTGGGAGCTTGAACCAGCGACTAGGTTTTTTGAACCTTGGATTTGATGCAGAATGGGAGGATAAGGTTGTGTGGAAGAAGGAAGCAAGCGGTTGTTTTTCTGTAGAAATGATTTTACGAGATATTGTTAGGTGGGGGTCAAATTCCTTGTCAGGGGATTTGGAAGCCTAAGGCTCTCGATCATGTGCTGCTCCAATTTTTGATGCATCGCATGGTGTCAGAACTTCCTTTTGAACTGGTCGCTATATAAACCTAGAAGAAAGAGTAATGTATCAGGGGAAACAACTGCTCTTTGCTTCATGCAGAGCATTTGGATGAAAGATATCACAGAGCTTTTAAGGATGAGTTATCTATCTATTGAACTTATAAGAATCAATCTTTTGGTCTTGTGGGTAGAGGAGTCATGACCATCTTTTAATTTATTTTCGTGTATACCTCGTGGGTACAGTAGCTTCGGCCCTAATTAGTTACTTACAGAAAAAATGTATTGTTTTAAGGTAAATATGGTAGTCTTTTATTGAGATAGGCCGTAGGGAAAGGCTCAATTTTTTTTTAAATTTCCAAGAAACACGATATAGGTTTGCTTCCAAGTATACAGAATGAAATGTGGTCGGCAAATTCATATAAACGTGTTTCCATGGGAATGACTGTCACTTTTGAAATGAAATAACAGAGTTAACATACAAGTGTTAGAGTTGTTATTGCCTATATCTTTGTGAATTATATATTTGATGGTGTCCATATTTAATCCTTTATGTAAGACAGTCATCAAAGATTGATGAAAGTCAGTGTCTATCTTATAAAAAGGAAAGAAAGAAAAAGGGGAGACTGTTTTTGAAAAACATTAGTATCATTCCAAAACTCGCCAGGCTGTCCAAAAAGTCTAAGAAGGCCTCATCAGGAGAAATAGTTCCCTCTGCCCAACACAAAGTGCTGACAAAAATAAATTTTGAGCTTCGCCACTGGCATGTCCACCCTCTCAAACACCCTTCTATATTCTTTCTTTCCATACGCACCAGAACAAGCAAGGGGGAAGTATTTATTAAAAAGCGTAGTAGCCTGTCTACTCCTCCCCTTGAAGAAATACCAGCTCAAAATGTATGCCTATGAGGCAGAACACCGAACGCTCTCTAGCCACTTGACAGAGCAAAAGAAGGTGGTTCACTGACCCGCCATCAGCTTTACACATAATGCAGCTGTTGTCATAAATGGTCCTTCTCTTCTGCAGGTTATCACTATCAAAATAGCCTTCTGCAGCGGGATTCGAGGCCAAAAAGGACCAGCTTCTCGAGGACAAGATAGCATAATACGATCTGACCGAGAACAATCCTTTCATATTGCCCTTTTGGAATACTCTGTTCTCCCCATAATGCATAGCTGAAGTAAATATGGGTGAAAAAGGTAATAGCTGATTCCCACTCCTAGTCTTATAACTTTCTTTCTAAAAAGAGGATCCCACACATAGTTCTCCATTCCTGGTGAAGCAATCTGGCACAAAATTCCTCTTTTTTGCTGTTCACATAACAGAATTGTGAAGTTTCTCTTTTGCAGACCAATGATCAAGCCAAAAATGAATACAATTCTATCACCCACTTCAAAGTGAAGGTGTTTTGCAAAATCCCTCCATCCCATTTTGACACCTAACCACATGCTAGTGCCATAAGCACTATGGATCTATCGTTCTTTCTGTAGACCAAGACTGTTTCCCATTTCCGAATTTCCCTACCACTACTCTCCTCCGAAGAGCTTCTCTATCACCCTAAAATCTCGAGAACCATATGCCAAGAAACGCTCAATTGACAATTTATAAATTCTTTATCCCCAACCACATACACGCCAAGGAGAACACACAATATTCCAATTCACATAATGTTCCAATTGAACCCCCAATATTCCATACACGCCTATATAGAGAATATTCTTCTGCTTAGATGCAGGAAGAATAGGAGGTCTCACGATTTAGTATCCATCGGGGGAGGCGGATCAAATCACACCCCTTAAGGAGGATTGAGTCACCTTGTTCAAGCCTGAAGCTTGATTGGAGGGAAGATACCCTCAATATCCATAACAATAATCAATTGTGAAGAGAATTACAACTGCTAATATAAAAAAGTTCTAAAACGCTAACCTAGGCTAAAACATCAAAGTACCGCTTATAAAAGTGTTCTAGAATACAGTAAATACTGGTACCTTAAATAAAATAAACTACACTAATGCTATTAAATATAACCGTAAATCATATACCTATAATGTTAATAATAACTTTATAGGAAAAGTTGGGCTTTGGCCTATTCCAACTGCATCATTGCTCCCTGCCATAAAAATTCTCTTCCCATATATGCTCTAATTTATTTGCCATAGAAACCTGTATCCCCAAAAGCGACATAAGTATAGTGGTGAGCCTGAAAGTTTGCTCCCAACGAGTGCGAAAGGTACTTCTTTTTCCATCCTGTCAATATTCTCTTGAGCCGTTATAGCACCAGAGTCCAACAAGAAAGCGCTTTAAAAGAAGTGCCCAATGGAAGGCCCAAATAAGGTAAGGGCCTGTTTGTTTACCATTTATTTTCTCATTTTCTTACTGATGACCAAAAGATTCCTTTTTTAGTGTACTTTTACCACTTCCTGTCTTTGTTTTGGAAAAATCTCACTCAGAGTGAAAAATTGTCACCTTTTTCCAAGCAGACTTCATCCAATTTTAGAAACTGCAAAAAATAAAACTCTGCTCATGCAGTTCCACTGACACGATCACATCATTGCTTGCCCCTCCCTCCCCCCGCCCCCTCTTTGTACCAGCACCACCATCTACCACCTCTGTGCCACCACAAAGAACCCACCACAGCCACCATGGCCGCCGCTAAGCACCTCAGATCTCATCTCCTCCGGCCATATTGTGACCACACAGCCACCACAAAAGCACCACTTGCTCGCCCAATACGCTGTATTTGGCTACCAGCACCACCATCTACCACCTCTGTGCCACCATAAGCACCTCCATCTCCTCCGGCCATAGACCACACAGCCACCACAAAAGCACCACTTGCTCGCCCAATACGCTGTATTTGATCTCCATGATAGCACGACAACACCCACTTAGTTGCCGCTCCACCACAAAACCACCATAAATCTTCTTTCCACCACTGTAGGCGAGCCACTACCGCCACCGAATCACTGCAAAGCTACCCTTAACTACCAACACAACCACACCTACAATCATTTGTTCTTCTTTCCACAACCATTCTCAACCCATGATTGCCATCGAACCGCCTTTACACCATCCTTAACCACCACCAACTTCATCACAGCCTCAACATCAACTGTCAACCACTGATTCAGCCTATTGATGGTGTTGGTGGTGGTGGAGGATATTGGCGGTTTGGGGCAGTGGTAGGCGGGGAATCTCATTGGGAAAGGGAAAAAGGGTGGGGCTCTAATCAGATGCAGTGAGCATGACCTGACAAATGGCTGACAATTGGAGGTATTATGGTACGTTTGGACATAAACAGTGAGGCATTTAGGGAAAAAGCGCAAATAAAGTAGCTACAGAATGGAAATGAAAATGGTACAAGTACGCAAAAGCACTCAAAAAAGTACGCAGCTGGAGAAAAGCTGACCAAAATGATAAAAGTACACAACCATATTTGCTAACCGGATACAAAAACAATGAAAGTGAAAGCACAAAAAAAAAAAAAAACAAAAGGAAAATTGCACGAAGGCCCTAAACTTCCTATGCCACACCCAAGAGATCGGGCTTGTGCGTGAAAGCTTGGAACTTCCCCAATCGGATTAAGAACATTCTTTGCAATATTGGTCCTCAGATGAGAACAAGCTTGTAAGAACAAGAGTACGAAGTGAAGCTGGCGCAATCGAGACTCCTTCGCGTTGCAAAAAAAATAGCTTCATCGGCAAACAACAAATGTGAGATTGTAACCCAGCATCAGACTCTTCCCCGGCCGAGAGCTTGTCTGAGAACACCATCAAATGCGGAACGTGCCAACAGCCGGCTTAAAGCTTTGAAATCAACATTCGGAAAAAGCAAAGGGGATAAAGAGTCCCCCTTCCTCATCCCCGAGAAGAAGAGAAAAAGCATGCCGGAGAGCCATTAATCATCACATTGCAAGGAGACATAAAATTCGACCCATGACCTCCATTTGGCTCCAAAGCACATTCTATCCATCAGATAAAACAAGAAAGCCCAATTTACATGATCATATGCTTTCTATAAATCCAGTTTACGAATGAGACCCGGCTCCCTAGCTCTGATTTTGGAATCTCTACATTCATTTGCAATCAACACCGCGTCCAAAATCTGTCTACCTCCCAAAGCATTTTTCGATTCAGAAATCACATCTGCAACTTGTACAAGCTGCTGACTAAAGAGGTGAGGTTAAAGGGTTGGAACAAAAAAATGCAATAACAATGTTTGGTGCTGTGGTCGCTTGGTGATATACGACTTTCGTTTGTATCTGAGCTAAAAGTTTTTATGGGCTCAGAAAATAATTCTCCATTTATAATCGTACTGACAATACGTATAACAAATCTAGGGAGGTATACTATAGAAAGAAAAACTACAGGATCCTGACGGAAAGGATATGACTACATCTTGCTATACCTTTGTGTCGGGCACCCTGTGCCGAGTGCCACCACCACATGTATGCCCAACTATGTCACTGCTGCATGTGAACGACCAATCCCTATGACATTATGGAATGCACATGTAGAGGCCGCCAACGGCCAAGGCAGGCAACATTGGCAGCTTTGGTTGTGGTTGCTCCTTCTTTGGTTCTCACTTCTCTGCTTCACTCTATTTTAGAGTGCATTGGAACACTGGCCGGCAGCAATGATTTCTGCGTTGTTTAATTATGGTAAAGTTCACAATTCAAATCACGTGATTTATTCAGTTCGCCCGTTGCACCAAAAATGGTCCTGAAATGCGGAGTGAATTTGAGATAATTCCAAAAGGAAATAAAAATGACCACTTAAGAGTAGTAATTATTGCCAGTAGCTGCTTAAATGTTAGCTTTTCTTTTTACATATTTGCATTTAGTCTGTAATAATTTGAGCACTTCTCTTTGTTCTATGTAAATTGTAATGGTGGAATAGGTGAAGGTTAGAAACTGTTGACTTGTTTCCTTAGTTACTAGAAGGATTTCTTGGAACTTGTTTTGTATATACATATAGTTACATTTTTTGGTACTGATTGGTTGTCATTTTCAATTACATCTTTCAATCCTATAAAGACTTTGTATTTGTATGAATATATTTTTAAATTAGACCGTGTTATGTATGGATTATGTCTGTTGCAATATGCTTCAGATTCAATGTATATTGCACAACTGCAACTACTCTTTTGATTCTAAATTTGATAAAGTTAGGAGGCGCTGTTACATGCACATTTAGGGGTTTGGCATTGTAGCTCGATCTGAACCTTTCATTTTTTTGATAACTTTTTCTGTGTTTCAAGAAGCGGAAGAAAGCAATCTGCGTTCTGCCAAAAAAACAAGTGAGAGCGGGGGAGGGGGAAAGGAAAAAGAGATGAAGCTGGTGGTTGGGGATGAGAGATGGAGAGAGAGAGAGCAGCTTTGTCAGTCAGCAAGGGGGAGAGACTGTACTGTCATTTAGGGCTTAATATGATCTCTTGGTTTACCTTGACCTCTTATCATTGTCTTTGACTCGACTCAGCATAGTTTTTGTATGTTGCGGCTTAATCTTCTGTATTGTGATGTTGGTGTGCTCTCTTTAAAATTGAATGAACTCTCTTTCTTTGACGTGTACCATTAAGATGTTGCTTTTATGTCCTTCGTGAACAAAATCTGCAAGAAACTATCTTATTCCTTTCTTGATATTGACCTTTTCTGTGGGATATACATTTGCATTGTTTCAATTCTTAAGAATATGTAATGAATCCCAAGTTTCGATTTGATATTGAAAAGGGAGCCATCACGGTTCTCTGTCTTGTTATTTGCCTTACCTTCTCCCATGGAATCATTTGAAATAACATTGCTGGTCTGTAGTTCTCAGTTCCAGGTTCTCCAGTTCTAGTAGTGCTCCTGCCCCTGGAGTAAAATATTTAGTGTATATAACAATTCCTTTATGGTGACGCTTTTTGGTAATAGTTTTTTAGCGTTGACTTCTATGATTAGATATTGAAACCAATTAAAAGTGATTTTTTGTCTTTGTTTTCCCAGTACTGTTTATAGGATGGAGGTGGTAAAACTTAATAGTTAACGAGTGAGTTATTTGATCTGAAAAACGAGGGAAGGGGGTGGGGATACTGGTGGTTTTTTTGTGGCAGGGTGAAGCTGGAGGAGGGGCGAGGGGAGAGAAAGAGAGCTGTACGTAAAATGCTCATTAGAAATTTAAACTCGCGGTGCATTTAACTCATGGGAGAACATTTTCTGCCTTGTATTTCACACATGCTTGGAAAATAGCTTATCTAGTTTCTTGTCGATTTTAACCCTCCAAAATTTTACGCAACCAAAGAGTTTCAGCACACCATCCAATGCTTTCTTGTGCATATGCTATTTCAGGCAACCAAAAAGGCTCAAAGCTATCAGCTCCTGTCAAATCTGAAGTGCAGAAGGCAGCACCAATTATCGAAGTGCCAGCACTTTCGTCTGATGAACTAAAAGAGAAGACGGACAACTTTGGATCAAAGGCACTGATTGGTGAAGGTTCATATGGTCGAGTATATTATGCAACCTTGAATAGCGGAAAAGCTGTTGCTGTTAAAAAGCTTGATGTTGCAGCTGAACCTGAATCAAATGTTGAGTTTTTGACTCAGGTATTTCAAATATTTATAAAGAATTATGAATTGCTCTCTTTATTTTTCCTTAACTATGTCGTGCTTGCATTCTATTCTTATCATTGTATCTAATTATTGGTCTTCTTGATTAAGCTTTCCATGGTTTCGACGCTAAAGCACGACAATCTTGTCGAGTTGCTTGGTTACTGTGTAGAAGGAAATCTTCGTGTTTTAGCTTATGAGTTTGCCACCATGGGGTCTTTACATGACATTTTACATGGTATGAAAAAACAGTTTATGTTCACCTGATGAAGTTATTTCTTGGAGTCACTTGACCTCAAGTAAGAGGAAAATGTTTGATTTGTCATTTATATGCAGGTAGGAAGGGAGTTCAAGGGGCACAGCCAGGTCCGGTGCTTGACTGGATACAGCGAGTCAGGATTGCCGTGGATGCGGCAAGAGGTCTAGAATATCTACACGAGAGGGTTCAACCTTCTATAATACACAGAGATATTAGATCTAGCAATGTCCTTTTATTCGAAGATTACAAGGCCAAGGTTGCAGATTTCAACCTTTCCAATCAGGCGCCTGACATGGCTGCTCGCCTTCATTCTACTCGGGTTTTGGGAACTTTTGGTTACCATGCACCAGAGTAATGTCTCAAACCACTTGCTTCTTGAGGCTACTAATTTATGGAGTATGCTTGTTGGTAATCAACATAGGAGCTCAGTATTGTTGTTAACAGTTGGCCCCTAGCATTCCTGTTTGTTTCACCCAATCAGTTGATTTAACTTTCTCAAGGGAACAAGAAACTGCGCTCATCTTGGGATCATGCTTATTAGGAAATTGCACTTACACAAAACGACTAGTAAACCAACTTATTGTTTGCTAAACGTAAACTTTAGTCTCTTCTGCCTTTTTATGAAGTGTCCTAGATATGGGTTTAAATCCCAAGGATCTGCAATTAAAGGGTGAATTTGAGATTTGATTCAATTACTATGCATGTTAAGCATAAAAATGGAAAATTCAAGATGCTATAAGAAGAAAGATAAGGTTTCAGTGTAGTTATCATGTTTTGCAAGTTTCTGGAAGGTAGGACCTTGTTTCTGCAAAGGATTTATTTTCCAGTAAATAGACTGTATATGCTTTTACGTCTGATTCATTTATTCTGCGTTGTAGAACCTTGTTTCTGCAAATGATTTATTTTCCAGGAAGTAGACTGTATGCTTTTACGTCTGGTTCATTTGTTCTGCGTGGTTTTTAAAATTAGAAAATTTTATTGCACAGTACATAGTCTCAGTTCTCCTGTAGTATTGCGCAATTTGTCAACTCCTTGTATAGGAAGACTAACTTCTCTTATCGGCTAGTGATATGTAGTCTTAGGTCAAGAAGCCATAATTATCATTGAACTTGGGTTCTTTGGCAATCATTATATTCTTATTGAAAAAGACAAACCGCTCGAATGATCTCTCTTACAGTGAAACAGCCTTTTTGCTTAAACCTGCTGACCGGTGTATACTTTTGGAACTAATATAAGATCTCTCTCTCTCTCTCTCTCTCTCTATATATATATATATATATATATATATGTATATGTATATATTTCTCATGGGTATTCTGTCTCTTTTCTGTGTAAAAATCTCGTTAATGTCAAGTTGTTGAAGCATTTGGTTTTACTGCCTCTGGTATCTGTTATATACCCCTATACTAGCGATTCGAGTATTTACTTAATTTATTAAGTATTGGCTGGGCCTTGTTAGACTCTAGGAATAAATGCAATCACTTCTTAAGTTAGGACCTAGTAAAGTGTATGCCCTAATTGTCGTGCTAATGAGAGTATCCTTCATTAATTTATTGTGTGGAAAACCTTTGTCCAGATATGCCATGACCGGACAGTTGACACAGAAGAGCGATGTGTATAGCTTTGGAGTTGTTTTGTTGGAGCTTCTTACTGGAAGAAAACCTGTTGATCATACCATGCCCCGCGGACAACAGAGTCTTGTGACTTGGGTGAGCCTTCTATCTTGCCTGCTTTGTGAGCCATCCACCCTTGTCATTTGTTAGTCTTTCTGTCATCTTCAATGAATTTAGGCTGAAATTAATTTTCTATTTAAACAGGCAACTCCCAGACTAAGTGAAGACAAAGTCAAACAATGTGTAGACCCGAAGCTTAAAGGAGAGTATCCTCCAAAAGCTGTTGCCAAGGTCGCTCGCTCGCTCTCTCTCTCTCTCTCTCTCTCTGTGACATTGAAGTAGCCAGCTAATACTTTTTTTTTTTTGTTTTGGTTATGCAGCTGGCGGCCGTGGCAGCATTATGTGTTCAGTATGAGGCCGAATTTAGGCCAAATATGAGTATTGTTGTCAAGGCTCTCCAACCCCTTCTGAAGACCCCTGCTCCAGCTCCAGAGATTTAAGGCTGATAAATTTTGATGGACATTGTGTTGGAGTTTCTGCAACTCACTGCAGAGTTTGGGTTTTCATATGGCCATGGTTTCTATTGGTCACTATATGCGTACATTTATTTCCATTTCTGCACTTGAAATTTGGGGTTTAGGTTTGGATTGACCTGTTTGGTGTTTTGATTTGTGAAGCTGGATTCTGATATTGTAATCAGATGAATCATGAACTCATAGTGGGAGTGGATGTAACAGCTTTCGTGGCTTTTAAGGGTTGCTACAATTGTTGTCACTAATGTCAATTACAATTTTTTGACGCCAAAATATATTAATAATGCTATTCGATACAACAGCCTTGATATTACAGCAGAGGAGTCTCGGCATATGCGTTTTTGTCATCAAGTTCTTAACAGTCGTAGTGCTTGCTTTGTCTAGTAGGGGGATATGTTGGTGGGTTCTTACACCGTTGGGATTACTTTTTTCAAAAATCAATGATGGATGAAATAGATTTAGTTGTTCTAAAAGAATATCAATATAAACAAAAAGAACAAAGAGCCATATCAGAAATAAATAAAGCGTTTGCTGATTTTGTTATGCCCTAAAAAACAACACATGCGTTAACACGCTAACCTTCTTTCGAAGGTGGTAGAGTGCGCTAGTTTGCATTTGAAATGAAAAAATAATCACCCTAGGCACATAAATACATCACACTTCTCATTAACTCATAAACAAATGATACATAACTACATAGGACACCTAACTCTCGATTTACACGTGGATAAAGACTTACTATCCCTGATTCTTGGGCACAAAGGGGTACTCAAAAGTTTTCCTCGCCAACGCCCTCGCCTATCTCTTCTTGATTTTCTCCAGTATCTAAAATGTAGAGATGAAATGGGGTTAGCAACAGCTAAGTAGAGCAAACATATGACCAACATAAACACTATCTTAATCATAACGAACGTGCATAAGCCAAACAAAACCTGATCTCCAACTCATGCATGTTATGATAAAATGCAGCGAACGAGCAATAATTAACTCAAGCATAATACATATCATAACGACTCTAAGGAGCCCAAAACATAAGCTGAATGCTCGCTCACCTACCATCCTTTCTTAGTAAGACCCTAAATTGATCACTTAAAAGTTGAGCCGATCAAATTCAGTTTATGAGTGATAAATTTCGACCTTACACAAGACTTCGCACATATTGATAGCATATGTGGCGCAACATAATGCCTCTGGGAGTTTAACCTGCTGAGAAAGCTTAACATATATCTCGTTTTCATATAACCCGATTTGCCGGCCTTCGACCCCCAGCCACCACTTCCGAAGAAGACACATGATTTATAGCTCAAAACAGTTTTAGTGAAAGTAGACCAATTCCAAATCTAAGCAATTTAGTGTAACATACACTTAGAATTTGAGAGTGACAAAAAATACAATGTTAAAGAGCACATCTTAAGATTTTCAGAAAGTTAAAGAAAACTCAAATCCGACAAGTATTGAATGAGATATGTTTGTTTAAATATCAACACAGAATCTGACCAGTTTAATCAGCTTCAACCAGTTTCATATATATGCAATTTAGGGTAGTATACACTTCGAATTAGAGAGTAATCAATGAAACAATGTTAAATCTAACATCTTCAGCTTTCCAGAAAGCTATAGAACACTCAAATCCAACAAGTATTGACTGAGATATGAATGTTTAAAGATCAACCTAGAATCTGCCCAGATTTCTCTAATTCAATTCTAACACTCCATAAGCACATAACACACAATATATACGCACCACCCATGATTAAAACCATGCTCAAGGTTGCTCATATGTAAAACCCTACCTTTGAAAAGATTAGGGTGTTGAACTCATGAAGATCTCCCTCTTTTGTCAAGAAGAGAACATCCAAACATCAACGGTTACTAATCTGAAATTATCACATCAAATTCTCATTTTTTTCCTTCCTTCTTCAAGCTCTCAAACCTCTTCTCTAATTTTTTCTACAAGTAGGCACCTCCCCTCTCTTTTCCTTCTTGTTTCTACTTCAAAAGGTAGAAGACTTGAGTCACCAAAGTTTAGAGAAATCTGTTGAGATTTCTCCCTAGAGAAACAAGTATTTCAAGGGGATTAGACCCCTTCCAAGTCTTACTGATAAGAACATGACAACCCAAATCAATTTATAGACTTAATAAGCTTCATTAGTACTAGTTAACCTAGATTAGTAACTAAGTAATCACAATTAGCTTAATCAAGATTAGGGCAAACTAATCAAGATTAGGGCAAACTAATCAAGATTAAGGTAAACTAATCAAGCTTAGTCACTAACTAATCACGATTAACCTTGACTAATTCAGATTAGTATAATCACGATAGAGCTCAACTAATCATGCTTAAGACCAACGAATCAGGATTAAGAGTAAGCCAATCCACCAACTTGAGGTGCTTCTATGCCAACACAAGTATACAACTTATTCTACATAAATAGGTCAGGAAGACAACTTATATAATGCGTAAAATCTTCAATTAAGAAAGGTATCACGCTACATGCATAATAACAAGCATGAAACGAATTTTACAGCTAGGTTAAACTAAGGTCCTCACAGATATGAATTTATGAAGCGGAGAAATTGATCCAAACTACGTAAGAGCGTGGAATTTAGAAATAAATTCTAAATTTAATTACGCTCCTATAAGGACCGATTTAAAACAAGAATTTGTCCCCAAGAATGAAAGAAATGAGCTCGTGAATCAATACGGCATATATCTTGATATTGATTGTAATTCAAAGAATTGGGCACAAGCCTTAAGAATTGCCATAAAATGTGGTAATTTAACAGAAAAGCATGATATGAAACATTTTATTCGAGCTAACCCGCAAGGAAACACAGCTAGGTTCTGGAATAGCATAGTAGATAAGAAATGATAATTGAAACCCAGAACAAGCTTAATATTTTCAAAGAATTAATAATGTTTTATGAAGATAACCTCAAACGAGAGTTCTGGGAAATATCTAAAAATAATATAAGTATTTAAGAAAAATGTGCTTTCATAAAATTACAAATATGTGATATGAAAATACTCTACATCCCCATTAGGGTATGAGGCAGCCAGTTTGATATAAGTGGAATGTAATATTAAATTTTTGACAACTTTCCTTCTACTTTTAAGGCTAAGCATTGTTGGTATCGAGACTCGTTTAGAAAACTCTCATGAACCCCAATGGCCGAAGAATTTCCATAGATCTCTAATTTGGTTCGTATCATCAGCAAACTTAGGAAAGATCTTTAGAATGATTTTACTACCTTAACCGAGCAATAATCCTAAACTGTCAAGGAATTGTATAACCTCAAGAGGAGAGGTAGGAAAGAACCAAAAGAAGAGGGAAACAAAGATGATAAGAAGAAAGGTCCGGAGTTTGATTGTATGTATGTCTGAGGAAGAAGAGACGAAACCCCCTGCTGTACTGGAAAGAAAGGATAAGTTAGCTACACTCAAGTCTTAGATTGCAAGGATGAGGAGAGCCGATGGTCTGTTTGACCTCAGTGCCTTAACTATGAACCTCGATAACAGGCTATCCCTCAAGCTCAAGATACTGGAGATGGATAAGTTTGATGGAACCACAGATCCCAAGATTCATGTGAAGATGTATATGCAAGCATTGCCCCCATATAGAATGAATCAGAATCAGTTGATATAGTTGTTTCACGGTACCCTCACCAGAGTTGCATATCGATGGTTCCTTACTATGGATGAAGCCCGAGTCCATGCTTGGGAAGATTTTGTGAGAGAACTCCTCAAGCAATTCAGTACAATGCCAATTGAGACATCATCACATAGATTTGGAAACTACGAAGAAAGAACTAAGGAAGTCCGTTTTGGCTTTCGTCATGAGGTGGATGAATCAGGCAGCCCAGATGAAGAACCGTTTGACAAAGGAAGAGCAAGTGAACATTATGAGGAGTAACTTGCTTCCAGTCTACCACGATTGCCTCTTTTTCCACTATCACACATCGTTCAAAGCTCTCATCGGATCCCTCAGATAGATAGAAGATGCAATAAAGAAAGGAACCATCTCTCGTGAGTCGAAACCACCAGGGCATACCGAGCCAGCCCAATGAGTTCAAATATACAGCCTAAGCCAACAGCAGCCAACAATGTCAATACTGTCAAGGCACATCGAGCAGTGACACCGTTGAATGCAATATGGAGCCTAGGACGAAGTTCACACTATTGAATGTGCCACTCCCTAAAGTCTTTGAACAGTTGTTACGGAGGTGGATGATAACTAAGCAGCCACCAACTCCCACACCTGTGGTTATACCCGAAAGATACGATGTGAATGCCTTTTGTGATTACCATCAAGGAAAGGGTCACCTAGCAGAGAGATGCATCACCCTCTGACACGTCATACAAGGCCTCATCAACAAGGATAAGGTTTCCCGTCATGTTATGCCAAACGTCCAAAAAGAACCTCTTGTAACGTCCCTGAAATCCAGAGCTCCGTCGCCCCAAACTCGTGGAGAGTTAACCTACCACATCAGACCAAACCTATCAAATCATGTTTACTAACGTATACCTCAAAGCATCAGATTCACTGTGAACTAAAACTCTTTAAAATTGATACAAGATTACAAACTGTTTAAACGCAAACAATTAAACTTGGGCTCTTTACAAACTCAAATTCCTATAGTACGAGTTAACAATACTGACCCATGCAGGGGTCTTACGACTCAGTAGTGATGGGCTCACCAAAATCTCATCCAAACTCCAGGCCCATTCCCAAGCATTCTACATCTAATGATTACCTGCAAAAGGGAGTCAAACGAAGAGTGAGCTTTTGGAAGCTCAGTAAGGTCGCATAAGGTCAACCAAAGGAATTACAAAACAATTCAAAAGAGTCCATTTGATGATAATGTTTGAAAACATTTTGACGGTATTGAATTGTTTGATAAACTCCAAAGCGATCATAATCAGCACAAGTATATACATAAAAAGACCAAACCTAGACATACACCAAAATAAACATTGACAATCATCCTAATTTCGAAATGAACATTAACAATCATAACCAAATACCAATACAATTATTTGCAGATCATTTCAAAGCCATCATTTTAAAATACAATTATGATTTTCCCAAAGGTTTAAAAACAAACACAAATACTTTAAGCGAGATGCTTCAAGGGAAACATGGGAAGAGTTTCAGACGATCATAAACAATTTGTCACAATTTGGGGATGAGTTTCACTTGATTCCCTTCAATCAAATAACAAGACATTCATTTGAGCATCGATCACAATATGGGGAGGAGTTTCACTCAATCTCCTTCAATTAGATAACAATACATTCATTTGAACATCATTCTCAAAACAATCATTATAAGATACAGTGTAAAAAAATTCAGAGATGTTGATCTTGGGCAGAAGCAATGCCATTCAAGCAATGCGTAGATGTACACATGTGTAATGTACAGTAATGCCCCAGAAATCCAAAGCTCTGTCGCCCCAAACTCCCGCAACGTTATCTCACTGGGTCACATCAAACCTGTTAGATCTTGTTCACTAACAAGTACTTCAAAAGATTTAATCCAATATCAACTCCAATTCTTCACATACAATATTACAAAACTGCTTAAACTTGAACTATTAAGACCTAGGTTCTTTACAAACTCGAGTCGTTATAAAACGAGTTGACAATATCGACCCACGCAGGGGTCTCACTACACAGTAGTGGTGGGCTCACCTGAATCTCACACAAACTATATCCCATTCTCGAACATGCTACAACTGATCATCATCTGCAGAAGGGAGTCAAACAAAGGGTTAGCTTTTAAGAGCTCAGTAAGGTCGTACAAGGACTATCAAAAGAATTTCAAAATGATTCCACAGAATCCGACCGACAATGATTTTTGAATACTTCAATCTGAACAACTCAATGATTACCAAAATGATCAAAATTCATCACAAATAGATACCAAAATAATAATAACAATCTCGATGGTTTCCAAAACGATCAGTAAAAGATCACTTCCAAAGTCATCATTCCCAAAAAACCATGAAGATTTCTCAAGGGATTTCAACACCAGCATAAATCATTTAAGATAATACTTTCTAGTCATTTCCGTAGCAGTCACGGTTATATACAGTGCAGATAAAATAAAATAAAAAACAAAGTTAATCCTAGGCGATTACAATGCCATTCCGACAAAGCCAACATGGTGCACACATGCATGATGTACCAGTATATAATTACCAGCCCTCTTCATCGGTCAAGGAACTAGCCTGCTTCCCCGTAGGAAGCAGTAGCAATCCGGCCTTATACCGCCTCCCCACAGAACGGATACCCAGGTCAACACAAAAATCAACAATATCAATGAACATTAACATAAGCTCAAATCACCGAGTACGAGTACGAGTACGAGTACGAGTAATCAAACAAGGGTTCGGACAAAAGTCCTTACCCAGGGTTTAGATAGAATCCCTTACCTAGATCCGAAGCTAGATTATCCTAATCGAAAAGTCTTTAACTTTAACCTAAACGAGATAATCAAATCATCAGAATATAGCCTACAGTACAATATTATAACTTAATACAAACTCACGCATACTCCCAAGTGAACCGCATCACCGGGTATGTAAAAATTACCAAAATGCCATTGGGTGTAAAATTACTAAAATGCCCATTTCAGACTTAAATCACCAAAACTGCCTTTCCGTGAGTAAACCCGCTAAAAATAACCTTACTGGACGGGAATTTACGCAAAACTACCTTTCTTAGGTCAAATCCAAAATACCCCATCGGGGTGGCAAATTACCAAAATATCCCCTGGGCATTTTTGGAACGGGAAAAAATCTCAAAAATATCTTAAAACACTATTTTAAGCATCTTAAAATCAAATTTGGGTTAAAAACTATTTTAGAAAAATTTTGCCCAAAAATCTTGGATCGAGCACTCAGAAGTTAGTTTCGTGAAAAATACCTATCGATCTCAGAATGGCTCGAAACTTTAGATATATGAATCACATCAGTAAAATAAGATTTTTTAAAATTTTCATATTAAAATAAATTTATTTACTATGTTAAATAAATCTAAAATTTCTCCTAATTGATACCCTAATTTAGTATCCTTTGCGGGCTACGAAAAATCCTGAAAAAGTTTAGACCCTACATCACGTGAAAATATTGGGGGTTACTGTTTTGTAGTTTGTCTAATTTTGGCCCTAACTATTTATAAAAATTCAGTTTAAAATCTGTCTAAATAATTTTCTAGCTTTAGCGACAATTACCGTTACTTTTCACATCAAAGGCACATGCTAACACACCTTCGCACACACACATACACTCATCTTCTCCATTCAGTCGCTGACACACACCCAAACCCAACACTTCACATACACACCCCCTAGTAGCCACAAACCCGAACTAACACCTATATACCCTGAATTACCACTAAAAATACATATTAACACCCTTAAACACACACATTACACTCATCATCACACACACAAACACACCCAAAACTCACACACACACACACACACACACACACACACACACACACACACACACACACACACACACAGTCGCACAACACACACTCAGTCACTCGGCTATCCCCTCAACCACTTCCAATCACTCTTGTTCTCTACCAAACCTACAATATCACCACATACTCACAATTAACACCCATTGTAATTCATCAATCCACACCCGAATGCATATTCTCTACATACACACTGTAAACCCACCTTGCACCCCCTGTGCAATTGTATTTCCCTCTCCCTTAACCCCTACAAGCCTGCAAGCCATCAAACAGCAACCCATAAACTGAAATTGCACCAAGCCACAACATTAATCCCTTAACCAAGATATGAAAATTCCCAGAAAACACTTCCCTTTGCAGCCATGTTCATGGCTTCCTCGCGTGCTCCACAGTTATGAAACACGCATATAAATACCACAAACACACATACTAGGGTATGCACACTCGAGATTGGGTGGGGTTTAGCTATTGACTTGGCATGAATCTTCGTCCTTGATCTCTGTTTTTCTTCCCCCTCCACGGTGCTCTGTTCTTCCTTTCTCTATTTCTCTTTTTTTTGTTCTTCTTCTCTGTTTTCTCTTATGTTTCTTCTTTTGTTTCTTTGGTCTACTTTTCTCTTCTTCTTTTTTCTTTTTCTTCTGAGGCTCCCTTATCCCCCAAGAACCATTATTAAATTATTTAATTTAGCTTAGTCATTAAAGCTAGAAGGAGGTGTCACATTTTAAAAAACATGGTTTCCCCAAATTATGAAGTAAGCCCAACATTTTACAAATTTACAAGAAGTCCCCCAAAACTTTTAAAAATTACAATTTAACCCAAAAGCCTTTTAATATTACTTAGTCCAAAAATTCTTAAATAGTACGCCATGTTATTGCTCTATTACTATTTTTGGACACCTAATAAGTATTGTCATTTATAAAAATTATTTCTAATGCGCTAAAAAAATGTGGGGTATTACATGTACGATAATAACTAGCCCTTTTCCATCGATCAAAGAAATAGCCTGCATTCCCCGTAGGAAGCAGTAACAAACCAGCTTTATAACACCTACTCATAAAATAGATTCCCAGGTCAACACAGAAACAAAAGTCACAGAATCAAAAAGAACTTCACTGCTTAACATGCAATAAAATAAGCACCAAGATGAATACAAAAAACCGGAACAATTAAGGTTGCAATATGAATTAAGAAAACTGATATAACTCATCACTTAGAATTCTAGCATAACCACAAACATATAGTAAAAACGATTGCAAACAATTATCAAATTTAAGCACAATAATTCAACACAAGAATTATCACAAACAAATCAAAATAACGATTACAAACAGTTATCAGATTTCCTTCAGAATGAGGAATGCAAACAATCATCAAATTTCCTCAGCATGCAATAACAGGTGAGTCCAAACGACCGATTCAGGTTCAATATTAGAGTTTGTTTGGCAATAACATTCTGATATCAAATGCATATCTCAATGTTTGAAAATAGCTATAAGAAAATTGAAAGAATACTTATGAACACCAGATATCAAAATTAGGGTTCGGACAGAGATCCTTATCCAGATAAAAACCCTTACCTAGATGCGTAGCTAAGCTAGTCTAACTGGAAAGTCTGTTGCTTTAACCTAAACAGAACAATCCAACTATTAGTCTACAGAATAGACCATGATATTATGAATTTAGTATGGACTCATGCATACTCCCAGAATAGCCCCCTCACTAGCTAGGTATGTAAAATTACCAAAATACACCTTATGTGTAAAATTAACAAAAACACCCCTCACACGCTTAAATCAACAAACCACCTTTTCATATATAGAATCACCAAAATGTCCCTACCGTATGTGAATTTACTCAAAAATACTTCTTTTATGTAAATTTTCAAAAATACCCCCTGGGAGTTCCCGACACTGGAATAATCTCAAAAATACTTTAAAACACTATTTCAAGCATCCTGAAGTCATTCTTGGGCAAAAAAATATTTAAAAAATTTTTTGACTAAAAATTTTGAATTGGTGTCCGGACCGAGCGCTCAAAAGTCAGTTTCACTAAAAATATCTATCGACCTTGAAATGGCACAAACGTTTAGGAAATGGAATATCTCAGTAATATAATGTTTTTATAAAATTTTTAGATTAAAATAACTTGGAATTGAAGTTAACACACCTTAATCTGCAAATAAGTGAGGATAGTTCCGCATCAGAGCTTCAGGCTCCCAGGTGGCCTCTTCTACTGCATGGTTCTTCCAGATCACCTTGACCACTGGTACTACTTTAGAGCGGAAAACTTGCTCTTTTCTAACGACCACTTCTACAGGTATTTCTTGGTACGACAGGTTGTCACAAATCTCTACTGATTCTAGCTTTATCACGTGTGCCGGATCTGGAACATACTTCCTCAGCATAGATACATGGAACACATTGTGTATGTGTCCTAATTCTGGGGGTAGTTCAAGTTTATATGCTACCGCTTCAATCCTTGACAAGATCCTAAATGGTCCGACAAATCTAGGGCTTAATTTTCCTTTTCTTCCAAACCGCATAATCCCTTTCCATGGCGACACCTTCAGAAATACGAGGTCACCTACCTCGAATTCCAGCGTTCTCTGTTTTTTATCAGCGTAGCTTTTCTGCCTACTCTGCACGGTACGAAGCCTGTCTTGAATAATTTTAACCTTATCCTCCGTTTCTTTAACTATCTCGGTACGAGATAACCGCCTCTCTTCGACCACATCCCAGCAAATCGGCATACGACACCTTCGACCATACAATGCTTTGTACGGGGCCATACTAATACTTGTTTAATAACTGTTGTTATACAAAAACTCATTTAACGGTAATTGTTCATCCAAATTTCCTCCAAAGTCTACGGCACAAGCCCTTAACATATCTTCCAAAATTTGGATCGTTCGTTTAGATTGGCCATCCGTTTGAGGATGAAACGCCGTACTCATGCTCAGTCTGGTCCCCAACTCCTCCTGGAAACTTTTCCAAAATCAGGAGGTAAACTTTGTATCCCGATCAGACACGATGGTAACGGGCACACCGTATCGGCTAACTATCTCTTTGATATAGATTTGGGCAAGTCGTTCCGCCGTATCTTCTTCTTTTACAGGAATAAATCGAGCCGTCTTGGTTAATCGATCTACTATCACCCAAATAGATGTATTTCTACTAGATGTCCAGGGTAATCCGGATACGAAGTCCATGGTAATATGGTCCCACTTTCACTCCGAAATAGGTAATGGCTGCAGTTGCCCAGCCATCTTTCTATGATCAATTTTTACCTGCTGACAGGTCATGCATTTTGACATGAACTCTGATATTTCCTTTTTCATGCTCGGCCACCAGAAACTTTGTCGTAAGTCTCGATACATCTTCGTCTCTCCTGGATGGATTGAGTACTTAGAATGATGTGCATCTGTCAAAATTTCCCTTCTTAATTCATCCTTAGGTGTAACATACACCCGATCTTCATATCTATAAATTCCTTCCCCATCACAACTGAAATCCTCCTTGTTGTTTTTTTCAAACCCTTTTTGAATCTTGGGTAACTTCTCGTCTTGATTTTGGGCTTCTTTGATTCGATCCAGTAGTGTAGGTTGAATTTCCATCTGGAATAGGCTGCTGCTCCCGTCTCTTCTTACTTGCACATCAATTTCGAGTTTGTTCAGCTCGTTTACAATCGCCTTCTGTCGGGTAATCATGGAAGCTAAATTCTCGGTTTTCTTTCTACTCAAGGCATCAGCTACCACATTCGCCTTCCCGGGGTGGTACAGTATAGAGCAATCATAATCCTTAAGAAGTTCTAACCACCTTCTCTGCCGCATGTTAAGTTCCTTCTGCGTAAAAATATATTTTAAACTTTTGTGATCTGTATAAATCTCACAAGTTACACCATATAAGTAATGTCTCCAAATTTTCAAGGCAAATACCACTGCTGCCAGCTCTAGATCATGCGTTGGATAATTCCTCTCGTGGGTTTTTAGCTGCCGTGACGCATAAGCGACCACTTTCCCTTCTGCATAAGAACTCACCCTAATCCTTCACGCATCACTATATATCACAAACCCATTAGACCCAGATGGTAAGGTGAGTATTGGAGCAGTCACTAACTTTTCCTTCAGTTCTTGGAAACTACGCTCACACTTCTGTGTCCAGTTAAACTTCGCATTCTTTAAGGGTCAGGTTAGTCGGCGGGTAGGCAATCTAGAAAAGTCTTTAATAAACCTTTGATAATACCCCGCTAGTCCTAGAAAACTACGAACATCATAAACAGATGTTGGGCGCTCCCAATTCGACACCGCTTCGACTTTCTCGGGATCTACCGATATCCCTTCCCCTGTCATGATGTGGCCCAAGAATTGTACCTTTTCAAGCCAAAACTCACACTTCTTGAATTTGGCATATAACCTGTGGTCTCTTAATATTTGTAAAACTTTCCTCAGGTGTTGAACGTGTTTTTCTTTGCTCTTTGAATATATCAGAATGTCATCGATGAAAAGGATAACACAACAATCGAGATATCCTCAAAATATCCGATTCATCAAATCCATAAAGGCTGCCGGGGCATTAATCAATCCAAAAGGCATCACCAAAAATTCATAGTGCCCATATCTGGTCCTAAAGGCTGTCTTAGCAATGTTGCTTTCCTTCACCTTCAGTTGATGATATCCTGATCGAAGGTCAATCTTAGAGAAATATTTTGCACCCTGCAATTGATAAAAAAGATCATCTATACGTGGCAAGGGATACTTATTCTTGATCGTCACCTTATTCAGTTCTCGATAATCAATACATAGCCTCATAGACCCATCCTTCTTCCTTACGAATAATACTGGGGCCCCCCATGGTGAACACTGGGACGAATAAATCCTAGCTTCAATAGTTCTTCCAGTTGTACCTTCAACTCACTCATCTCAGAAGGTGCCAGTCTATAAGGTGCCTTGGAGATAGGGCCAGTTTCGGGGTTGCCGCCGGCTGTGGGGGCCAGAGTTGGCTGCCGGCAACTGCCGATGGTGGTGGCCGGAGGTGGCTGCCAACGGTGGGAGGGTGGTGGTGGTGGTCTAAAAAAACCAAAATTGAAAGAAAAACTCATTTTTGGAGTTTTTTTTCTTCTTCTTCAGTTTAAAAACTGGCGGCCGGAGGTGGCTGCCAGCGGTGGGAGGGTGGTGGTGGTGGTCTAAAAAAAACTGAAAGAAAAAACTCATTTTTGGATTTTTTTTCTTCTTCAGTTTAAAAACTGGTTTTTTAAACTAAAGAAGAAAAAAAAGGTTACCAAACGCAAATTTTTTTTCCAATTTTCAAAACTGGAAAAAAAACTATGTCAAATAGGGCCTTGTCTTCAATGAACTCTGTCCACCAAACAAAGAAGATTCAAGACGGATATCACATTCCTTTATGTGACTTCTCTAGATTATTGTTAAGCGTGTGAAGTCCTTTATTTGAGGTAACAATATTCTTCTCACTGTCGTTATGAAATACTTTTCGGATAAACCCGAGGGCAATGCTAAGAGATATATCAACGGTACCGTTGCCCTATACCCTACCACGAAGTTTCTCACGGTCACGGGTAGTGCGATGTGAGATTGCCGGATATCTTACCCCAAATTCATAAGAAAACTCTGGTGCTTGTGATTGTCACTACTGAGTTTATAATGACCCCATTGCTGAGTTTAAAGGTACCCGTTGCTTCTCAGTTTTTGGCCTTTATATCATATGAGACTTGTAGTAGACCCGCATAATGCAAGGTACTTACCTCAATTTCCAAAATCCTTGTCCCTTCTATTGGAGGGTCACTTAGGGTTTGACGCTTGTACCATATTTCTTGCACCAAGGAACCCAAGGACATTTGATGGATTTCTACCGACGTATGCTATATCAGGCTGCACTTCTCGTCCTTTTATATCACCTCTCTCGAGTTCCTAGTCAATTCAGGTATGAGCAGGTCATTCCAGTACCTTATGGTAACTTTTTTTACGTGCGACATCTCATTCCCACCATGATCAAGATGATAACCCAAGGGTGAGAAACTCATCCTCACACACACTACTCGATCAACATTATTGTTGACTACAGTGGTATGGCTCCCTATCCACCGTTATTATCAAATGTATATATCGGCTTGCTATGGCCTCTTATTTAAGAGACTGTATTTGCTACCAAACACACTCTAGATACTGAATTAGATTGGGCTTTCCTAGCTACAAGGCCATCAAGATGTCCCAGAAGTCCAGAGAAGATGTGAGCATGTGCTATAGACTAGGGCCAGGGAAATGACATCTCAAAGACTCTAAGGAACAACATTAGGCTGTTCAACCCCTCTCCCCCTCAACCCAGGAAGAAACCAAGGTCATTTGGATCTGTAAAAATTTGATAGGCCCCAGAGTGATTGAGGAAAAATTCAATACCGAGGGAAAGCCTATCAGAATGTTCAAGTTGACAGGTCGTAGAATTTTAATTCTATCCAAATCAATCAGGCGAATAGGTCTGCCAGTCATAATATGCTTAATCATATTCAGTCTCAACCAATTTGGCTAAAAGTTTCCGAAGGCTTCCAAACTTGACTCTTGTTCTCTTTCAACAGTAAAATTTCCTTATCACAGAACACATTCTTTCATACGCTTGTCAAATGATCTGGCAATCTGCCAAAGGCAGCTCCTCAAAATCGCTTCGGACCCAGTCTCATTCAGCTACTTGATCTTCATGCAGAACTCAAAGATATGGAACCTCCAACTCTATAGGCAGGACTACTTCCATCCCATACATGATAGAGTGAGGTGTAGCCCTAAGGATGATCTCGCATACGTCCTATAGTGCTAGAGGGCATAGGAAAGCTCTTCTGGCTAACTGTGGTAGGAACCCACGATCATACTTAGGTTTGATATTCTTGTTAGTAGCCTTAACATCCCCGTTGGTTTGCGTCGCAGTGAAGACAGATGTTGGGTAATGTTGTACTCTTCTACCACTGTCGTAACTTCCTATTTAAAATGTAAAATGTTATCAGAGATGAAGTCACGTGGAACACGATAGCGACATATGATATTCTGAATGTATTGCGCCACATTCTTGCCATTAAGAATATCATATGAAGTTGCCTCACCGCAGTTCGTGAAATCTATAGTGACAAGTATCAACTTATGTCCATTGGAAGCCTTCTGTAGCACCCAAAATTTTATTTTGTATACAAATATTTATTTTTAGCTTCAATCTAATTAAGTTGGGGTAGTTTCGTTATATTACAAATTGTAGGTAAACTTAAGAAAGAAAAATAACTAAAGTCCAACGGTTTTTAAGAAAAGTCTTTTTAGGGTTAGTATTTATACGCTAACTTACGTTCGGCTGTCCCAAGAGACTATTCTACCTTCTCTTTTTATGTGAAACCAGAGAGAGAAAGGGAGAGAGAAGGAAGTATCTAGGGCAAAAATATTTCCAGGTAAAATCCCTAACTTTTTAAATTTAGCCATTTGTTTGGGTGCTTTAAGTGTGACAATGCGTGTGAGTTTTGTGTTATTGTATGTGTGCCATGAAGAGGAACAAGGGGCTGGCATGGGGTTGTGTGCTTGTGTGTGCAAGAGAGGAAAGGATGGGGGTGATCTAGATCTAGGGTTAGGGTTTAGTGGTTTGTTGTGTGTGCAAGTGAGGGAGGGGGAAGGGCTTCCATGTGTGTTAATGTGTGTGTGCAAGTTGGGGGGGGGGGCTGCCATGGTGGGCGGCCGTAGTGGATGGTGTTGTGTGTATTTTGTGGTGTGTGTAGTGAGAGAGGGGGGGGGGGCTGCCATAGTGGACAGCCGTGGTGGTGGTGCTATGCGAGTGTTTGTTTGGTGTTTAGGAGGGTAAAAAGGCAGAAAAGGGGAAGGGGAAGAGGAAGGGGCTGCCATGATGGGCAGGCGTGGTGGTGGTGCTGTGTGGGTGTTTGTGTGGTGTTTAGGAGGGTGAATAGGCAGAAAAAGGGAGGGGGAAGGGCTGCCATGGTTGACTAGCATGGTGGTGGTGGTGTGCGGGTGTTTGTGTGGTGTTTATGTGGGTGAAATTGGTAAGAAGAAAAAGAGGGGCAAGGGGCTGATGTGGTGGGCAGCCATGGTGGTGTTGCTGTGTGTGTGATTTTTATGGTGTTTAGGTGGGTGTAGAGGTGGAAAAGGGAGGTAGAAGGGCCTGCCATGGTAGGCAGCCGTGGTGGTGATGCGGTGTGGGCAGCCATGGTGGTGTTGGGGTGTGATTGGAGTGTAGAGAGAGAGAGAGAGAAAGATAAAAGATTAGGGTTAGGGTTGTTGGTGGTGGCTTGTAACATCTCAAAAATCTGGAGCTCCGTCGCCCCAAACTCCCGAAGCATTAATCTAACACATCACATCAAAGCTGTTTATGGACACATACTTCAGAGCATCTAACCAGACATCAACTCGAATTCAAGTGCTTCAAAATATACAATCTAAAAGAAAACTTGAACATAGGCTAGTTTTACAACTTAAATCTTCCAAAACTCAAAATTAGGTTCGTTCCAAAGCAACTATCAGTACTGACCCACGCAAGGTTCTTACTACACAGTAGTGGTGGGCTCTCCAGAATCTCACATAGACTTACCCAATCCCCAGCTTGCTATAGTTGATTGTTACCTACTGAAGGAGTCAAACGAAGGTTGAACTTTTGAGAGCTCAGTAAGGTCGTTCAAGGAACAATCGAGAGAATTACAAACAATTCAAAAGTCCATTTGATGATAATGTTTCAAAACATTCCAACAATCATGAACAATTTGATAATTTCCAAAATGATCATAATCAGTCATAAGCATGTAACAAAAATGATATTTGAAGATTGCTTTCAAAACCATCATTTTAAAATGCAATGATGATTTTTCAAAGCGTTTTGAAACAAACACGAATACATCAAACGGCAATAGGATGAAGGGTTTCAGATAATCACAAACAGTTTGATCACAACATGGGGAAGAGTGTCAACTTAATCTCCTTCATTCAGATATCAAGAAATTCATTTGAACATCATTTTCAAAACAATCATTGTAAGTTCTAATGTAAACATATTTAGAGATATTGATCCTGGACAGAGGCAATGCCATTCAGGCAATGCATAGAAAGTGTTCACATGCATGATGTACGATAACTAAACCTTCGCATTAAGGTATTAGCCCTGCATAATTACGCAGGTTCAGGCCCCTTATAATGCCTCCCCACTGAATAGATTCCCAAGTAAACACAAAAAACAAGAATCATAGCATCAACAAGAAACTCCATACTTGATATGCAATAAAAATGAGCATCAACATGAATTCAAATAACCAAAATAAATAAGGTTTCAATTACAGTTAAACATGTTGATATAATTCATCACTTAGAATTCCAGAATAACCACAACATATAGCAAGAATAAATACGAACATATATCGAGTTTAGGCACAATAACTCAGAAGAAAGAATGCAAACAGTTATCAAATTTGCTCAGCATGCAATAACAGGTGAGCATCCATAAGATTTCTAAATAACCAATTCAGGTGCAGTGTTGGGGTTTCCTTGGTAATAACATGCTGATATGAATGCATATCTTCGTGTTTGACAATAGCCATAAACTAATTGAAAGGATACTCAAGTACACAAATTATCAAAAGTAGAGTTCGAATATAAATCCTTATCTGGGATTCAGATAGAAACCCTTACCTGGATCTGAAGCTAACACTACAAGAAAAAGAACTTTTAGCGACGGGTATTTCTGTCGTAAAAAGTTATAAATCCGTCGCCAACGACTTTTGGTGATGGACACACTGTCGCTAAAAGTCTGTTGCCTACAACCCCATCTCTAAAAGTTTTGCGACGGAATATTGAAATTCGTCGCCTAAAGTCGACCTTGAACGACGGATGTAAAAATACAATATCCGTCGCTAATTGTATTTTTTGTATTTTAATTTATTTTCTTTTTTGGAAATAATTTATTGCACAAAATATTTAGCAACGAAAAAATACATCGTCAAAAGTTTTGATGATATGTTTTTAGTGACGGATAATCCGTCGCTAAAAATGTTTTAATTTAACAGCGGAAATCCCATCACTAAAAATGTTTTGATTTTGAAGCAAAAATTCCATCGCTAAAAGTCTGTCGCTTAATATTTCAGCAATGGAATTTACGTTGCTAAAGAATCATTTATTCTAGCTAGACTTTTTGGCGACGGAAGAAGATCCGTCGCTAAAAGTCAATAAATTTTGAAATAATTTTTTTATTTTTTTTACCCAACCCTGTAATTACAAATTGTCAACAACACAATCTCAATCTAACAAATAATTCTCAATGCATATTAGGGATAAATAACAACACATATTTATAAAGAATGAATTTTATATCAATCGAAAAATAAAATGTATATAAAGTTCAGGAGGGCACGGGAGCGGGGGACAACAGAGTATGGGAGGGGATGGGAGTACAAGTCGCGGGGGAGAGGGGGCACGTGAGCGGGATATCAACAGCTAGGATGCAGAGGAAAGGCTGATCAGGGATCAGTGAGTCCCAGATCTTGAGCTTGCTGATCGTCCTCATCCACGGGTGCACTGGGAGGCGGATCTGACTCGGCATGTTCAGTAGCATTACCCTGAACGTAAAGGCACGGATGCATTAATCTCGATAGTAATCGTATAAAGTGTTTACTCAATGTATATAGTGGTTGTACCTGATTATTCGCCGCGATCATCCTATACACCTCCGTAGCAATGCAACGAATCTCGTCCTCTTGTAACAACGGTTGCCCCACGGTCGGTGTCTGCATCTGTGGAGGCATAGCAGGGGGTGGGGACACTCCTACCAAGACAAATGCAGTCGTACCGGGGAGGCCGCGTACGCAGCCTTTTGGCCTATTAACGACCCTCGGTGTATCGAGTCATCGCTTCAATCCCTAGTACTCGTGACCGTACTCATGGATGTTGATGGTTGTCCGGACTGCTGCCTAGACCCCCTGATCTGTTAGTACGAGGCCTGCAAAACAATGATTTGACATTCAAAACATTAAGGTGACAAGCATCAAATACAAAGGCAAAAATTTAACAAACTAAACAAATTAATTCGTAACTTACATCGATCTACCGAGAAATATCTGAAACATAGTCCCCGCCTAGTGTTGCTCATCCTTATCCTTATTCCTCACGTGCGTCTAAGTGTACGTCAGAGCAAAGACCTCATCTGGCGCCAGGTTCGGGTGCTCAATAGCATTCTTGTGGTGGAGGACATCCTGACCACCGACCCCCCCGTGTGCACGGGATCTTTGTCCTGTCTGTTCTCGCTTCCACTCTTACTCTTGGCTTCCCAGGATGTATCATTCCTCCACCTATCAACCATCTCTCCCCATACAGCTAGAGATATCCAATGAGGGGAACATTTCTTCCACTCCTCCATTGGGGCACCCTCGGGTGTCATCTTCCTCGCTCGCTCCTGTGCATCATTCAACCATCGCCAGTAATTTTTTCCAATTTAGGCAAAAAAAGCCTGCTGCCCCAACGCCTGCTGCTTAGGCGACTCAAATTCGAACTTCTCCTGCAAGGCATCCAATTAAACAATCAATACGATTAATTTAAAATTACGTTCTAATTAAATAAATAATGACTGACACAAACAACTAAAAACATACCAGTCACTCCTCCCATAAGGACTCCTTCATTGTGGCATCCTAGTCTTTCCAGTATAGTCGTGGCTTAAAGAATCGGCCCTTTACCAGGAGGCCGATCTTTGTCTTCGCCGGAGTCTCCAGGATCCTGATAAAGAAACAAAGCAAGGGATACATTAAACAAGTGGACGGTAATAAATATTGGAATTAAAGATTGTAAGTACTGCATTATATAATTTTTTTACTTACTGGCCCTCCTGGGTGAGAGTAACTCTCTGTTTACGTTGGGGTTCTATGCGCACCCCGAGTGTGGGTCCACGACCTCGTCGAAATCTTGTAAAATACCAACAGTAATACAAATCAAATATAATTTAAATACGAGTTTAGCATTATGACCAAACACCATTATCAAATATACCTGAGGTAGAACCCACAGAAGAAGGAGAACCAGCGGGCGTGTGGGAGGAATCGGCCCGGGGTTGGGACAGCAGCTGTGGCTGCGGCTGGGGCTAGGCCCCCACCTACTGGATGTGGGCACTATTTGCCTTGTCATCAATAGGTAATGAAGAGATGGGAGCCACCGGGGTTGACGCAGCTCAGCATCCATCCCGACCACGGATGACCCGTAATCTATCCATGTCTGACTTCGTGTATAACAAGTCCAAATTAAAAAAAATAACACATAAAAATTAATATATAGTCCACTTCATGTTACAGCACTATATAAATGAACCGAGTATAAAAACACTACATGAACCAAGTACTAAAACAATGCATGTTACAACAGTACAAGTCAATCATCTTCATTTTTTAGAATCATTGCCATCATTTTCATCGGACTCGTCATCCTCTTCTTCCTGGGACTCTTTGTCCTCTTTATCGAGTAATTCTTTCTTTTTGTCTAGACTCGGCCTCATCATCTTCAATACTTTCTACGTCTTTCGCGTCATCATCTATGACTTCTTCATCTACATAACCTGTTGGTTGAAGAGGGAGATTGTCCTCCTCATTGTCCACCTCAACAAGTACTGAGACAGGTGCTTGGTCGGCTTGAAAGGTGTCTACCTCACTATCATATGCCACGCGCAACTTCTTGAATTGATAACTGTATACCAATGAGATTTGGAAATTTGTGATGTCCTTCGCGTAAAAGACTTGTGCAGCTTAACTAGCTAACTCAAACGGCTCGTCTGATGCAAGTCTTGACTTAACATTGACATCTACAATTCCCTTGCGAGCTAACACGGATTTCTCGACATCGAACCATGTACACTTGAACATTATTAGGAAGTTTTGGGAACCCAGATATGTTAGCTTAACAATCTCATCCAGCTCTCCACAAAAGTCCATGCAATTCTCGTCATAACTGTCGCCATTGACCAAGACTCCACTGTTTTGGGTTTGTTTCATCCAGCCATCATCTTTTACGTTAAACCTAAACCCATTGTTTACTAGGGCCTTGAGCTAGTAATTTTAACAAGGAGGCTACTGGAGCATCGACTGACTGAACCTATTATATAAGACGATGAAAGTTAATAAACCACATACATATGGAGTGGCAATGAAACATAGTAAATTTTGGTTAAAGACTTACATGTCTTCGGAACCACTCTACAAATTGCAATTTCTGATGAGATTCAAGTCCAGCGGGATCAGTAATTAAATATTTCGCATCAAATTCACTATAAGTTGAGAGAGTTAACCCACTGATCACACATTTTCAATTATGTAAAATAATTATTTGAAGTAAAAAACTTACTCAACGAATGCTAATGCTTCATCACAATTTAGAAGGACATATATTGTTGCAGCACTGTACTCTACAGCTGTTAGCCACCGAGTATAGGTTTGTCCGAACGGACTACCTGTCTGCTTGAATATTGACAATTACCATTCCAAATGTGTGCTGACTCCGGGCTCATTTTGGCCTAGTTGATTTAACCTTGTATCAGCATCAGGCCCAAAATATTGGCTACAAAAGCTTACAAGGTCTTCCATTACGTAAGCTTCAGCATATGAGCCCTCAACACGAGCTTTATTACGGAATTTCTTCTTCAAATGGAACATGAACCTAGAAGTTTAACGAATAGAGTTAGGTGAAATATGAATGGATCAGTGTTTGCATTACCTATAAATGAACAACATAAAGTTAAAGCAATACCTCTCGAATGGATACATCCACCGATATTGCACAGGCCAACCACACGAGCTTCATATGCCAAGTGAATGGGCAAATGCTCCATTGAATCAAAGAATGACGGTGGGAAGATTTTCGCGAGCTTGCAAATTGTCAACACGATGTTCTTCTCAAGCACCTTCAATTTACTCACCCAGATTGTAGAAGAACAAACATCCTGAAAGAAATGAGATAATCAGTTGGCAGCAGTCCCCAGAAGGCAATATGAATGAATCTTTTCATAAATACATGACAGTCATGACTCTTCATCCTTTGGAACTTGCATTCCGATACATTGCTGCAACAAGATATGTTGGACGCATACCCATCTGGAAACTTCAAATTATTAACCCACTAACAGACCTTCTCCACTTGTTTCTTGTCTAGACAGTAAGGTGCTTTTGGAAGCAGTGTCCTTCCGCTGATTGTCCAAGGATGCAGTTCACGGCGTACACCCAACTGTTGTAGATACTTTTTCTCGCTTTAAGGTGATCTTTTGATTTCCCTTTGCAATTCATCACTGTGTTGAACACATTATCAAAAATATTCTTCTCAATGTGTATCACATCTTCTGATTCGGCACACCCTTGCCGTCTGGTATGTTAGTATCAAGTGCCTCTATGTGCAAGAATGCTTCTTCACCGGATGGGTAGTCCAGTGTGACAACCTCATGCTCGATTGTCCAAATTTATCCTTATGCCAACGAAACTGATGGTCCGGTGACATCTGAATCATGAGGGCTTCCCGACGTGCTTTAACATATGACCAGGATTCACTCCCATACAGGCAGGGCACACTAACTCTTCATGTGTGCTCCACCCACACATCATTTCCAATGTGGGAAAATCGTGTATAGTCCACATCAAATTAGCCCTCATCTGAAAGTTCTGTTTGAGGGATGCATCATAAGTTTCGACTCCATGATCCCATAGTCGTGTGAGCTCATCAATCAACGACCTTAAATACACATCTATGTCCTTACCTGGACTCTTTGGCCACGGAATAAGCAACAATAAAAATATGTATGACTTCTTCATGCTCTTGCCTGGTGGAAGGTTGTATGGGACCATAATGACAGGACATGTGGAGTAAGGTGTGCTAGACTACCGAAAAGGATTTAACCCATCGGTTTCTAGACCAAGTCTAACATTCCAAACTTTGTGAGCAAAGCTTGGATGCCTGCGGTCAAACTCCTTCCATGCCTCTCCATTAGCTGGGTGTGTTAGCACATCGCCATCGTTGCTACGAGTCTCACAGTGAGCTTTCATGTGTTCAGCCGTATTGGAGGAGTAGTACATCCTCTAAAGCCTTGGGGTAATGGGAAAATATCGCAGTACATTCCTTGCAATAATTTTCTTCTTCCATTTATCCGGTTTATATCTCGAATGATCACATACTGGACACCGTGTTGTCCTTATTCTCTTTCCAAAACAATACACAGTCGTTATTGCATGCATTTATCCGCTCATAGCTCAATCCAAGTTTCCCCATCATCTTTTTCGCATCATAGTACGACGGGGGCAGCTTTTCGCTCTCCGGCAAAATTTCTTTGATAAAAGTAACAAACTCGTTAAATCCTTTCTCACTTAGCCCGTGGTTCGATTTCAACTGTAGTAACCAACTAACCACAGACAGCCGTGTGTGTTTCCAGATTCCATCCCACAACGGTTCTTCTACGTTTCTCAACAAATCATAAAACTGATTAGCCCCCTTGTTCAGCTGCTGGGGACTGTCATCGCCACAGTAGTCACCCCATTCAACATTAGCATGCCCAGCATCCATAATCATATTGTGCCTCCTCCCTAATGTCAGCTTGACTAGCCGGCTTGGATGACAATACTATCATTTCCCCATGCTGCGTCCACCTTGTGTATCCACCCATAAAACCGGACCGGCGAAGATGCCATTTTACCACCATTCTTGTTTTTTAATGCAACAACTCACATATACCGCACAAACACCTTATCGTCCCAAAGACAACATGCGCGTAAGCGAAGTCGAGAAATTTGTCAACACGATCCTCAAAATCATCATCATTCTTCCTTTTCATCCCACTTCAATCGACCGACATGACAACTGAGATTACGTACTCTATATATACCACCTTAAATTAAAACCAATAATTAGGCAGGATCGACGTGAAAATGAATGCATGCATGTGACAACATGTCTATATATGCTCCATCTATTCTCTAATAAGTAGTGGTCCTATCCCATTCAGAAAAACACATGTTTATAAAATAGTTACCAACTCATGCTTAGTCCATGTCTGCAAAAAATTTGGCAGCACCTCCCCTTATTTTCCAAGTACAAGACATCGATTAGGTGTTCTAACATCCGTTTAATCTTGCACTTGCAAAGATTAACGAATGCTAGAACACCAGATCTGTATGACCCGGAGAAACACTGGAGAACATGTACCAAATATCCACGAAATAGAACACAGAGCATGAGTCAATACATTGTTTTATAAACACTTAACTTTTCCAAATTGTCCAAACTGGACATCCAAAGGCTCATTACAAAGCATTACTTTGTAATGAGTACCTTTGAACGGAAACTAAGGGATTTATGCATGCATTTGATAATTGGTAACATATGCAACCATCTTTCTGAAATTTCAAAATTTTGGAAAAATGGAATCATTAGATTAATTTGCAAGAACATGCCATAACCAAAATGATTCACTTTCAAATTCGTTGACAACGAGTTGTAACTAACTCGTTGTTAATGGACACCACAAAATAACACCGAATATTCCTAATGTAGGTAGCCGACTCACGTTTCTAGGTGGAATATGGAGTTCATTTGTGGAGTTGATATCGTGTCACCTGTGATTGTGATGGGGTTTATGGTTTAGTTAAGGTTAGAGTTGTATTTAGGCTTATAAGGGTTAATTAGAGTTAACTAGGGTTTAATAGAGACCTATGATTGTGATATTGTGTCACTTGTAAATAGGGGTGTAATTAGATTAATTAGGTTTAATTAGGCTTAATTAGTGTTATTTCAAGATGTGTTAGGGGTTAAATTTGGGTAAATTAGGGTTAATTAGAAGCTCCTTAGGATTAATTAGGGTTAAGTACGGCTAATTATGACTAATTAGGATTAATCGGGTTTAAGTAGGGTTAATTAGTATTAATTAAGGTTTAATTAATTAGGAGTTAATTAGGGTTTAGTTAGGGTTTATTGGGGCTAATTAAGGTTAATCGGGTTCAATTAAGGTTAATTAGTGTTAATTAGGGCTAATTAGTGTTAATTAGGGTTTAGTTAGGGTTTATTGGGGTTAATACTAATTAACCCTAACTAGGTTAACTAGGGCTAATTCGGGTTTAGTTAGGGTTTATCGAGTTTAATTTGTTCGGGTTTATCTGGTTTAATTAGGGTAATTAGGGCTAGTTAGGGCTAATTGAGTTGTTTAGGCTTAAATGAGTTTTTAAGCTTTAATAAGGGTATAATTAAGAGTTATCTAGGGTCAGATAGGGCTAATTAAGGTTAGTTCGAGTTTAGTTTATGTTAATTAAAGTTACAACATGTAACAATGTACAATTAGAGTGGAATTACACTATACATTACAACAAATTAACTTCAATTAGGGTAAAATTAAATTCAAACTCAAACTCAAACTCACATGCATAAATGCCGGTGAATGAGAGAGAAAGAGAGAGAAAAATAGGGAGAGAGAAAAGAAAGGAAAGTGGGTATTTATATCAGAACTTTTAGCGACAAAAAAATTCCGTCGCTAAAAGTTCGTTGCTTAAAGTTAAGACTTTTAGCGACATATACTTTAGCAGCGATATCTTCCATCGCTAAAGGCCAGTTTGAGCGACAGAATTAATCCGTCGCTGAAAAGTTTGTACAAAATTTTAAAACGTGGCCGAGAATAGGAGATTTTTAAAAATCTTTTAGCGACGGATATGCGGTTGCTAAAACCCTGTCGGTAGAAATCCATTGGTAACGCTTTTTAGTAACAGTTTGTACCGTCGGTAAAAGTTTTTAGCGACGGATTTCTACCGACGGTTGCTTCCATCGTTGGAACGGCCTTTTACCCACGATTTGTCTCCGTCGCTAAATAGCCTTTTTCTTGTAGTGTAAATTAGCCTAATCGGAAAGTCTTTTACGTTAACCTAAATGGAATAATCAAATGATCAGAATATAGTCTACACTACAATATTATAAACTCAATACTGACTCACCCATAATCACAAAATGAACCCCCTCATCGGTAGGTAAAATTACAAAAATGCCCATTATGTGTAAAATTATCAAAAGCACCCCTCTCATACCTAAATCACCAAAACATGCTTCCCATAAGTAAAATCACTAAAATATCCTTACTGTATGTGAATTTACCCAAAAATACTTTTTACAGGTAAAATTAGCAAAATACCCCTTGGGCATTCGCGGCACCGAAAAAATCTAAAAAACACATTAACACACTATTTTACATATCCTGAAGTCTTTTTTGGGTTAAAAAAGTGTCTCAAAGAATTTTTGCCCAAAAATTCTGAATCGGTGTTTGGACTGAGCTCTTAGAAATCGGTTTTGCTAAAAAAGTTATCAACTTCAGAAGGGCACAAAATTTTAGAAAATGGAATATCTCAGTAATATAAGGTTTCCCTAAAATTTTCAGAATAACATAGCTTGGTTTTCTATGTTAATTAATTTGAGAATTCTTTTTAATTGATACCGTAATTTAGCGTCCTTCTTGAACACTGAAAATTCTCCAAAAAATTTCACAGCGCGCATCTCACAAAAATAATAGGGGCCTTCATTCTGAAGTTTGTCAAAATCTAAGCAGAACTATTTTTTCAAAATTCATGGAATAAACTGCCTAAAAATCCCCTATCTTTAGTTACAATTACAAGCCACTATTCAAATCAACACACACACACACACACGAAAACACATATCCACACCTAAACTCATACCCTAACACACACATATTTACACCTACTACACACACAATTGCACAAAATTACACAAATCACACACATAATCAGACATATACTCACAATCCCGAAGCACTGTCACACACACACACAAACACCCTCCGCCCCCCTAACACACACAAACACACAGTTCTCACACACTGTAAACACACATTTATCCCTTCGGCAACCCACTGAATGAACACACAACTACACCTAACTTCCTCCTACAACACTTACATACACCATCCCACACATACACACAATTAAAACCAACTAAACACACGCACGTCTCCGCCAACACTACTCCCGTAGCAGTAGTGCTTCACCCACACAAGATTTATCAATTTTATAATATGCAAGTTACAATAAGAAGGAAACATGATCTTACCATGGCATCCAACTGGCCTATGCCTCGGTACATGTCAATCACAGGCATCACGTCTGTATCATCGTACAGACTGTCGACGACTGATACCGTGCTGCTCTCTAATGGTTCATAGCAAACCAAGTACCAGTGGGCATTCCCTAAAAAGGGGATTAGAAACACGTCGGCAACACTTGCGCTCACTGGACTATCCCTAGCAAGATATGCTTGTAGGTTAGCGGACGGTTTCCACTGGCCCAGGGTTCTCCCCTTCCCCTTCCTTGCACTGGCCCGGTCGTGCCACTCTTGTACTAAGATCTGATGAAAAAAAGCATCCAAGATAAACACCCGCGGACCGATGTTTGGATGCTCCCGACACCTTTGCCTCAGAATTTGCACGTAGTGCGAGATGACACCACTGTCTA
>JAVXUP010003096.1:0-12500 GCA_033070095.1 Escallonia herrerae | reverse complement strand
GAAGAGTCGAGAGATTCTAACCAGATGTCCTCTAATGAAGGGAAGAAAATGGGAAAAAAGTCCCAGGGAATTGGCAGATTCGGGAAAGAGGATGATCCCTTAGGAGAAGGAGATACAATGGTTGATGGACAAAAATAGAGTACTAGAAGCCCAACTGAAGGACGTGAAGAGGACATGCGGTTACTTTTATATGAGTACAATTACTACTTTGGGAGGAAAATTATAGAGTTGCAAGGTTTGCTGGGAGATGCAGATTTGATAATCTTTTCTCGTGCTCAAATAGGGCAGTGGATCCAGGAATTTGATGATTACATAAAGCAGAGAGGGCGATTAGGATGAATGAAGGAAGATGAGTAGTTAGCTGGCTAGGAGAATAAGTGGAATGTTTCTTCTTTTCTCCTTTTCTTTGAACTATTGTAATGGACAACTGATTTTGGGAATTAAAAAGTTACGTTGATTAAGTTATATGTTCGATTTCATTATAATTTGAGTTGTTTGTTGTACAAATTTTAGGGAACACATGAATTATTTATTTACATATACATTACTCAGTTAATGGAAGGGAAAGATAAGACACTATTATTTTTTAGATGAGAAAGGTGTAGAACAATTTATATTGAGTTAGTATATACAAGATTACTATGATAATTTCATTATGTGTTAAAATCAGGCATCGTTACATGAGCTTCCTTATAAGTTGAAAGATGGTTCAAGGGAACAATGCTCAAGGTGGGTACGTATTTTGGGTGGTGGAGAACTTAGCTAAGGTGGTGAAACAACATGTGGCTGCGTTGATGGGGCAGCCACCAAATGAGGCTAGTGGCGTGACTGTCATGAAATTCAAGAGGATGCACCCGCCCTCTTTCTCTAGTACCATTGTTCCCTTGGAGGCAGAGTCTTGGCTGTCAGACTTAGAGGATATATTTGAGGTTTTGGGGTGTTCTGAGAGGCAAGAGGTGACCTTCGTTACTTTCATGCTGATGGATGAAGCAAATTAGTGGTAAAAAATGACTAAACGAGTGAAGGCCGACGAGGTGGCCAATATGGATTGGGAAAGTTTTAAGAAGTTGTTCCTCGAGGAGTACTTTTCCCAGTTTGTTAAGGAATAATTGGAGATATAGTTCATCAGCTGACCTAGGGGAACCACTTGGTCGAGGAATATGAGGCCATTTTCACTCAGTTGTCGCGACATGCTACACATATGGTGGACAAAGAAGCCATGAGAGCCTAAAAGTTTATGAATGGGTTGCGGCTTGGTATGCAATCTCGCATTTCCATATTGTGGTTGGGAATTTATGGTGAAGTGGTGGACAAGGCCCTGATAATAGAAAAGGACAATGAGGATTTGTTCAGGATAGGGGACCAACAGAAGAAGAGGGCAAGGAACAATAAATTTCATGGAATCAGCATGTCACGTAAAGCCTCCAAGCACCCAAAACCCCAAGAAGTCCAAAGGAGTGCAACCTCAAGGATGGAGCAAACAGAGGCAGGGGTTTGGAAGTCGAGTGCCACCTCAGCAGAGGAATGATCTACCACCAAATTCTTAGAAGTGTCCCACAATTAGATCAGAGTGAAAGATTGGTCCACAGAGATGCCGTAGGTGTAACTAGTTTCATGCTGGCAGACTATGTATGTGGGGAATAAGGAAATGTTTTGCTTGTGGTCAGGAGGGGAACTAGCTGATATTGTCTTAGGGCTGGATCAAAAAACCAGGTGAGAGATGATTCGGTGAAGCCCAGAGCAACAACGAGAGTTTTTGAGATGACTCGACAAGATGTACATGCTTCTGACTCGGTGGTTATGGGTACACTCCCTATCTCTTCTACATTTGCAAAAGCATCATTCGATTTTGATACCATGCATTCAGTCTCATCTGCTAACCTTATTATACGGTTAGGCAAGAAATTAGAGATCACGTTAGTATAGTGGCTAGCACCTTAATTAAGTATCTTGAGAACTTTTCTAGTTCGTTACCACGTGCTGACTTGTAGACATTCTTAGCTTTGATTGCCCAGTCCTTCATTGTGAGTTGTTTGAGGGTGTTTTCTAATTTGGTAGTGTAGGCATATAATCTTGGTTCTAATGAACAAAATGGCAGTGTATGTTTTTGGTTTGGTGGTGGGCTAAGCCGGGCATAAGTTAAGAGTATTTTTTGATATGTGAAACATTATGAGGACTCTTTCATTGGGTAAAGTTAGCCCTTGATGGCGGGAAAGTTTCCTTTCTAATTACGAAAAACCTAACCAAGGTTGTGGATGAGTTGGTAACTTAATGAATAGACATAGATAATACAAGACTACTGTTCGCAAGTTCAGAATGTACATGCCTTAGGACTTTTGAGAGATGATGTGGTCTCCTGAAGTTGGCGACAATAGAAGTAGAAGTGACAATCTATTAGGTTTGAGCTAACCGTTATAATTTTACATGAAATTTTTGAAGGTTGGATTTTCATAGGCATGAAATGTGGTGCGAAGTTAGACAATGCATGACCATTTTATTGGTAGCTATCAGGGTAAAATGCTTAGGAACGGAGACAAGGCAATAAGTTGGGTTAGTATTAATACGCTAACTTAGGTTCAGCCATCCCAGAGACTCCTCTGCCTTCTCATTTAAAATGAAAATAGAGAGAGAAAGGAAGAGAGAAGGAAACATCTAGGGCAAAAATCTTTCAAGGTAAAATCCCTAGCTTTTTCTCTCTAAATTTAGCCATTTGTTTGGGTACTTTAAGTGTGATAACATGTGTGAGTTTTGTGTTATTGTGTGTGTGCTGTGAAGAGGAAAAAAGGGCTGCCCATGGTGTAGGGTTTTGTGCTTGTGCGTGTGGTGTGAAGAGAGGAAGAGAGGAAGAGAGGGGGGCTGATCTAGATCTAAGGTTAGGGTAGTGGCTTCTTGTGTGTGCAAGTGAGGAGAGGAGGAAAGGGCTGCCATGGTAGGCAGTTGTGGTGCCAGTGCTGTGTGTATTAATGAGTGTGTGTGAATGAGGGAGAAAGGGAAAGGGGCTGCCATGCTAGGCAACCGTGGTGGTGGTACTGTGCGATGTTTAGGAGGGTGAAAAGTTGGAAAAAGGGAGGGGGAATAGGCTGCAATGGTGGTGCTGTTGTGCAGGTGTTTGTGTGGTGGTTAGGAGGGTGAAAAGGTGGAAAAAGGGAGGGGAGGTGCTGTGAAGGTATTTGTGTGGTCTTTAGAAGGGGGAGAAGGTTGAAAAAGGGAGGGGGAAGGGGTTGTCGTGGTGGTGTTGCTGCATGTGTGCTTTTATGGTGTTTAGGAGGGTGTGGAGGAGGAAAAAGAGAGGGAGAAGGGGCTGCCATGGTAGGCAGCCAAGGTGGTGATGTTGTGTGGGTTTGTGTGTTGTATACGAGGGGGAGAGAGGGGCTACTATGGGCAGCCATGGTGGTGGTGGGGTGTGATTGGAGTGTAGAAAGTGGGAGATAAAAGAATTAAGGTCAAGGTTAGTGGTGGCTTGACATGGTGAGAAAGAGAGAGAGAGAAGGGGACTACCATGGGTAGCCATAGCGGCCGAGGGGCAGCGACAGCATTGGACACAGTGAGGTGGGGGCATTGTGTGATGTGGAAGAAGAAGAGAGAGGCAAATTGGGGTTAAGGTTAGGGTTTTTTTAGGGAAGAATAAGGTGAATAGTGTCAAAAAGCGTCGCTAGAGGTGAGATTTTAGCTAGCAGTCCCTGTCGGGATTTTTAAGAGCTGTTTAGAAGCTAATTTAGGCTAAGTACAAAATTGAAAACCCCATTATTTTTACAAAAAGGGCTTTTGAATTATTTGATATGGCAAACAAACTTATTTTTAGCCGAAAGTTTTATTCTAACTTTGTCTTATTGAGACGCTTGGCGTCTGAAATTTCGCTGCATTCCAGTGCCGATTGCTATGCTTTTGAAATATGGACCGTAATGCTCAATAAAAGGAGGGGATTAAGATTTTGACTAGAAAAATATCTTGAGGGACGTTTTTGTCCTAAAAACCGACCTAGTCGTTTAAAAAGATGTTTTGAGCTACTTTTTGGTGTGTAATGGTACGTTACGTATCGGGGGTATTTTGATAATTTACACAAGGCTGGGGGTATTTTAGTAATTTTGCTTACTTGGAGGAGAATTTAGCAGTCATGTATGATTGAGTGTCAAGAATTAACACCCTTCCTATTTATCATTTAGGTTTCGATATACGAGAGCTAGGACTGGCATTCGAGCAAGTACAAGAACCAGTTATCGAGTTAGGTAAATACTCCTGCCATGTTCCTCTTTATACCTTACTTTACATTATAAGTAAATGTATACATGATTTTACCAAATGGATGTTTTAAAATCTTTGTTATGCTCCTGCTTTCGTGTTAACTTTTTTGATGAAAAAATGAATTAAAAGTGCCATGGGATGTCTCTATTCGTAGTTGTTTTAAATTTGGTTTATGTGGAATGAGACGAAGATTTTTGGCTTGGTTGCTGTGCCCCATGTCCAATGGAGAAAGTTGGATTTTGGGCCCGGGTCAATAGGGCTTGTACATTGACGTAATGCGCATTACTCTTAAAATTAGTTGCCCTTGCTTCCACCAAATATTTATCTCGAGTGGAGGAGGAATTTCGGGCGCTAATCAGGGGGTTTTGTACGCGGACCGCATCATATCAAAGTAGTGGGTTTTCACTGTGATAGATGAATGATGAATCTTTTTGTTTTCATTTAACTTTGGATCTATTTGTGAAAATTTGATATTATATATATATATAGACACACACACACACATTTGAAGATAAATGAATCTCGAGTGAAAAGAAAACAAAGAAAAAAAGAGAGGAGAAAGCCAAAAGCAAACTAACAAGAAAACAGCGAAGAACAAGAAGAAAAACAGAAAACAGAGCAAGAGAGAGAGCATATTCGAGGAAGAGAGCAGGGGAAAGGAAAAGAAAAAAGAGAGAAGGAAGAAACTGGAGGAATTCCAAAAAGGATAAACTTCCACATGTAGACTGTTTTGCTGTGTGTATTTAGTATGTGTTTGAGGTAAATTTGGCGGGTTGATTACGGGAAAGGGTTGTTCATGTATACAGTTGTGTGATTCGGTGTTTGTGAGTGCTTGTCTAGTATGTTTTGTGTATGTGTGTTGGTTACGGGGCAGGGGAGTGAAGACGGTGAGCTGAGTGGATACTTAGGGTGTAGGTGAATTTCGTGTGGTTCAGGTTCTGAGTGTGCTCAGTGTGTGTGTGTGTTCATATGTGTTTTGGGTGAGTGATGGAGGTGTAACTATTTGGTGTTAATTCATTTAGTAGTGTTTTGGGGGTATTTGGAAGAGTGTCCGTGGGTGAAAGGAGTGTATCGGTGAGATGGGTGTGTGCTTGGCCAAGGTAGAAGACAGGTGTGTGTTCTAAGGTGCATGTGTGTGTGTGTGTGTGTGTGTTTGATTTGAATAGTAACAGTTTTTGTCGCTGATGTTAGAAATTTATTTAAGCAATTTTTCATGAATATTTGTAAATAGATAGGTTAATAATTAGGCAAAGTCCGAAACTGTAACCCCCAATATTTTAACGAGATCTACGATTTGGAATTTTTCTGAAATTTTTGGTGTCCGTAATGGGTGCTAAATTAGGGCATCAATTAAACTAAATTAGCAAATTATTTAGCCTAGTAAACAAATTTATTTTAATCTAAAAACTTTACAAAAATATTATTTTACTGATAGGATTCATATTTTAAAATTTCGTGCCATTCCGAGGCCGATAGGTCTTTTTCATGAAACTGTCCCTTTAGCGTTCGACCCAAACACCGGTTCAGGATTTCGGGCGTCCATAAATAACATCAGGATTTTTGATATTTTGAAAATTTTTTGGTGTCGAAAACCCCCAAAGGTATTTTGGTAATTTACCACCCCGATGGGGTATATTTTGGTAATTTTACCCATAAAGGGTATTTTTGAGTAAACTTATATATGGTAAGTATATTTTAGTGATTTTGCATACGGAAAGGTCATTTTGATAATTTAAGTGTAATATGGGGTATTTTGATAACTTCCTACCCGAAGGGGTATTTTGGTACTTTTACCTATAAAATTGTATTTTTACATAAATTTACACACGAGAAGGTTATTTTAGTAATTCCACTAAAGGGAAGGCCGTTTGGGCGATTTAAGTCCGAGAGGAGCATTTTTGGTAATTTTACACTTAAGGGCATTTTGATAATTTTACATACCCAGTGGGGGGGGGGGGGTGAGTCCGTATTAAGTTATAATATTTTGCTATAGTCTGTATTCTAATGATTTGATTATTTCATTTAGGTTAAAGTTAAGGACTTCTGGTTAATAATTTAGCTGCGGATCCAGGTAAGGAATTCTATCTGAACCCTGGGTAAGGACTTTCGTCCGGACCCTTGTTTTGATAACTCGTACTATGTACTCATTTGATATATTTATGACTAATGTCGAACTCTGAATTATGTATTGATATCAGTATGTTATTACCCAGAAAACCCTAATATTGAAGCAGAATTGATTAGTTGGAAATCTTATGATGCTCGCCTGTTATTGCATGCTGAGTAAATTTGGTAAGTATTTGTATCCGTTCTTCCTAATTGTTGTGCTTAAATTCGATAGTTATTCACAATCGTTTTGCTGCTTATTTGTGATTTTTCTTCTAAAAATTCTAATTTCTTCTAAAAATTCTGAATGCTGACTTACATCAGCATTTTATGTCATTTGGGAACCTTTTAGAGAATTATTTTCGACTGGTATTTTGCGAGATTTCGTGAACAGATGTGAGGGAGCTGTTAATGTGGAATAATAGATTTAGAGTTGATAGACAAGGTTGAGATGAAATTTCTTGTTTCGCTATATTTTGCAATAAGGATGTTATTGATGCAGGCAGTTAGCTGCCGGAAGCATGAGTGGGGGCTTAGGCCTGAACTAAGAGATGCGGTATCGCTCGATTGGTGAGCTACATGGAATCTCTTTATTGGTTATGTGTTTGGAATAGTTTGAAGTCTGACAATGGAGGAAAGTATGAGTAAGAAAATGCCAGGTAGAAGAAAGATAAATAAGAATTTTTCTCGAACAGATTTGTAAGAGCTGACAGCCATCAGCAAAAAGTTTTTACTGTCGGCACAGTACGGTGCCCAAGGTTAAAGGCTGGGACAGAATTAGGGATTCAGGCCCACTTTAGTTCAGAAATTTTGAGAACTAGATAGAGTTTTGAAATTTGATGGAAACATGATATGGGATTTAGGGGAGTGTAGGGTATAGGCGCTCGATTAGATCAGAGTACTAGAGTTGAACCATCGTGGAGTTCTGAAGTTTGACCTACCAAGGGTACTGGTCAACGTGGCGGGTAAGTTTTCCGACGACCCTATGTTGTAAGTGCTATAGAAGTCAGAGTAGTGAGTTATGCAATAAAGTGACCCAATGATGTGTCAGGCAAGGTAGTGTGGAGCATTAAGTTTGAAACTATTTGTTTGTGAGAAATAATCCATCGTGTACCTATTGTTAATGTAACAGTGACCAATGTTCCTCGGTAAGAAGAGGACCAGGTCAGTAGGGGCTGAGGCCTAGAATATCAGTTTGAGTTGTTTAATGTCTGTTTAGGGTGTTATCACATCCGATGACGTGGGGCTTGGTACACCACAGGTTACCTATTATATGTTCTTACATTGCTTAATGCTGGAGTGGCATACTTTTCTTTTTACATCTGTTACTTTGGCATAGAGATTGAGGATGAAGATCTATCCTTAAGAACTGATATTGTGATAAGTACTTCATTGGGAGAGTTTTCGACTGTTTTGCGATTCTCTGTGAATGTATAGGCTATGTTTGGGATAGAGATCTTTCTATGGACCTCATTCCATTTGTTGTTCAGGATTTTGATATCATACTAGGTATGAATCGGTGATTTGCTATTCATGCATCTGTGTATTGCCAAGGGAAACCCTAGTCGTATCTGGGATGTCTATAAGGTATGAGTAGTAGTTAAGTTGATGATTTGATTTATGAGTAAGAATAGTGTTCTGGAAAGATAACTGGCATTAAGACTTAAGGTTTGGTTAAAGGGTACAAGAAGGGATTTTGAATTTTGCTCTGTCATCTAATTCATTCTTTCACATATTGAACCCAAGTGCGACTTAATTGAATGCTAGCTTACCCTAAGACGTCGGAGAAGATGTCATTCATGTTCAGTTGGCCTATCCTTTCTTCAGAATATTTAATTATTTATTTTCTTTCTGAATCTATTTGGACTTGATGTGGCAGTATCTGACCCAATTGCCATGGGGAAGCTACGAATCTTATTAAGGATCAATAATTCCTTTCAATTTTGATTATTCCGAGTCGTTAGGTTGACTTTGCTTTGCCAGACCTATATCATCATTTCTGTGTCTGTCGTTTCTTCTGGAATGTTATGGAATTTTGTTGTGAACCCCGAGAGCCAATGTACATGAATTTGTTAAAGATTTTGTGTTTTGATTGTCCGATTATGATTATTATTATCATTATTGCATAGTTTCCCCTACCTGGATATGATATTGGGTAGATGCCTAAGCCTCAGGTATTCTGTGACTGAGAGTAGATTCTAAGAACGTAGGTAAGGCTTGGATAAGCTATTTGATGATTTGGTGTATGATTGGAACCTTGGCTGAACAATGATAACAGACAGTATGTTATTTGCTTTTGGAACCGAAAGATCTTGACGGTTTGACTGAAACGGATGATCAAAGGATAAGGCTATAAGATTTTTGTAAATAATGTGACTGTGAACCAAAAGTAATGTGATGATTTAGAGCTTTAAACTTTAGGGGAAGTGCAAGACAAGTGGATGCAAAATCATATTTTTCCTTGTGTTAAGATAACACATCTCTCGGTAATGACTCCGGTAACAATTGGACCTATTTGATTTAAGGCACAAGAGTGTGCAACGAACTCATAATAGCTATAGTTTTCTGTCATTCTGTGACGTGTACGCAGAATCGTGAGTACGTAATACATAGCTATGTTAAGATAACATGTCTCTAGGTGATGAACTTGGCAATAATTTTGACTCGTTGTTTTGAGGTATTAGGGTGTGCAGTGAAAGCCTAGTGGCTACAATTTTATTGTCTTTTGTGAGGTGTAAGTGCTTACATGAATCAGTTACCGTACTCATGACAGCCTTGCTAGACTGCAAGTCACACGTGACTGTTGCTTAGTATTTCAATACGCCTCAAGCCTGGAGTTAAGCTTAGAATCATTAAGTAAGTTGTACAAAGGATAAAATTTCTAGTATATTATCAGTAAAGTACTGTAAAAGTTTGTCATATTAGAGCTTGACTTAATTTGTGGATGTGCATGGAATTCGGAGTGGTGTAGGCTCTGCTCCATAGGTTCTGGAAAAGCTAGAGCGAAGTGTTGGTCAGATAGGATTTCAGTTCAGCGTTACGATTTAAATAAAAAATTGCGTTCGAGTATTCGTGGAATAGGAATTTGGGTACGAAATTTAGAGGTAGCTCAACAACGATATGGTAGTTATCAGAGTGACTCCATAGAAGTGTAGTGCCTAGGCATTATCGGATATCCGCGAACAAATTTCGAGGACGAAATTTTTATAAGGGGGAAGAATGTAATACCCTGAACTTTAGGAATGATTAAATTAATCATCTGGGCTTCGAAAAATAAACGGGCGATATTTGAACAATGCTCGAGTATTAGTAGAGTATCGACGCTTAAAATAATTTTGGGGCAAAAATGTAAAATTTGAAATTTTGGGGGCATTTTCATAATTTTGGAAAACTTTGGGGGCTAATTGTAAATTAATGTTTCTAGTGATGAAAAAAAATAATCAAATGGGTGGTAGTATATGTTTCAATGACATTTAATTTAATTAATCAAGATTAGACCAAATTTGGGGCTTTGATGTAGTTATACAAAAGTTTGGGGTTAGTTCGTAATTTTGGAAACTTGAGGGACTATTTTGCAATTTTATGAAAATAGAGTCTTGCCACCACCTACTAGCTTGCAATGACTAAGCTAATCAAATAGTAAAATATTCAATTAAGGATAAATGAATCTCGGGTGAAAACAAAAGAAAGAAAAAAAAAGAGAGAAGAGAAAGCCAAAAGCAGAATAACAAGAAAACAGTGAAGAACAAGAAGAAAAATAGAAAACAGAGCAAGATAGAGCAGACTCGGGGAATAGAGCAGGGGAAAAGGAAAAAAAGAGAGAAGGAAGAAATTGGAGGAATTCCAAAAAGCGTAATCTTCCCACATGTAGACTCTTTTGTTGTGTGTATTTAGTATGTGTTTGAGGTAAATTTGGTGGGTTGATTACGGGAAGGGGCTGTTCATGTGTTACGGTTGTGTAATTCGGTGTTTGTGAGTGCTTGTTTAGTATGTTTTTTGTATGTGTGTTGGTTACGGGGCAGGGGAGTGAAGACAGTGAGTTGAATGGATGCTTAGGGTGTAGGTGAATTTCTTATGGTTCACAGTGGAGGTTCTGAGTGTGCTTAGTGTGTCTGTGTTCATATGTGTTTCGGGTGAGTATTGGGGGTATGTAATGGTGTGGTTAATTATATATTAGTGTAAGTATTTGGTGTAAATTCATTTGTGTTGGGTTTTGGGGGTATTTGGAAGAGTGTCCGTGGGTGAAAGGAGTGTATCAGTGAGATCGGTGTGTGCTTGGCCAAGGTAGAAGACAAGTGTGTTTTCTAAGGTGCATTAGTGTGTGTGTTTGATTTGAATAGTAACAGTTTTTGTCGTTAATGCTAGAAATTTATTTAAACAAGTTTTCATGAATTTTCATAAATAGATAAGGTAATAATTAGGCAAAGTCCAAAACTACAACCCCCAATATTTGTACGAGACCTACGCTCTGGAATTGTTTGGAAATGTTTGGTGTCCGTAAAGGTCGCTAAATTAGGGCATCGATTAAACTAAATTAGCAAATTATTTAGCCTAGTAACCCAAGTTATTTTAATTTAAAAATTTTACAAAAATCTTATTTTATGGATAGGATTCATATTCTAAAATTTCATGCCATTCCGAGGCTAATAGGTATTTTTCACGAAATTATCCCTCTGGCGCTTGACCCAAACACCGGTTCAGGATTTTCGGACAAAAATTTTCTATAATACTTTTTAGTCCGTAAATAACATCAGGATATTTAAAATAGTGTTTTAAGATATTTTGGGATTTTTTTGGTGCCGAAAACCCCCAGGGGTATTTTGATAATTTACCACCATGAGGAGGGGTATTTTTGTAATTTTACACATAAAGGGTATTTTTGAGTAAATTTGTATATGGTAAGTATATTTTAGTGATTTAACTTACGGAAAGGTCATTTTGATGATTTAAGTGTAACATGGGGTATTTTGATAATTTTTCACCCCGAAAGGGTATTTTGTAATTTTACCTATAAAAGGTATTTTTGCATAAATTTACACACCAGAAGGTTATTTTAATAATTCCACTTAAGGGAAGGCTGTTTGGGCGATTTAAGTCCAAGAGGAGAATTTTGGTAATTTTACACCTAAGGGCATATTGGTAATTCTATGTACCCGATTTTATTTTTTTTGGGGGGGGGGGGGGGGTCCTCTTGGGATTATGTGTGAGTCTATGGTCCGTATTAAGTTATAATATTTTGTTAAAGTCTGTATTCTTGTGATTCGATTATTTCGTTTAGGTTAGAGTTAAGGACTTTCAGTTAGATAATTTAGCTGCGGATCCGGGTAAGGGATTCTAATTAAACCCTAGGTAAAGACTTTCGTTCTAACCCTTGTTTTGATAACTCGTACTCATTTGATATATTTATGATTGATGTTGAACTTTGAATTATGTATTGATATCAGCGTGTTATTGCCCAAAAAATCCTAATATTGAACCAGAATTGATTAATTGGAAATCTTGTGATGCTCGCCTGTTATTACATTTGAGAAAATTTGTTAATTGTTTGTATCCGTTCGTCCTAATTGTTGTGCTTAAATTCGATAATTATTTGCAATCATTTTGCTGCTTATTTGTGATTTTTCTTCTGAAAATTTTGATTTCTTCTGAAAACTCCGAATGCTGACTTACATCAGTAAGTTTATTGTGATTGGAACCTGAATTATCTTGGTAATTGAGCTTATGTTAAAGCTCATTGATATTGTTGATGTTTTGTATTGATCTGGGTTTCCGTTTTGTGGGAGGGCGTAATAAGGCTGGTTTGAGGCTAGTACCTAAGAGGACTAGTATTTATTATGGTACATCATGCATGTTTACACTACTAAATTTGCATGAGTGGCTTTGTAACCACCCAGGATCAACGCTAATTTTTTATTTTATTCACGCCATACGTACTATGATTTGTACTTGGGTTGAAATCCCTTGACAAGTCATCATTATATTTTGGAAAGGAGTGTTTCAGATGATCCGTATGTGTTTTGAAGTCTTTTGGAAAACCATCATTGTATTTTAAATGATGACTTTGGAAGTAATCTTTTCTTGATCGTTTTAGAACCCATCGTGATGGTATTTATCTATTTTGGTATTTATTTCTAATGAATTTTGATCATTTT
>JAVXUP010003095.1:0-87305 GCA_033070095.1 Escallonia herrerae | reverse complement strand
GTTACTTTAGTTAAAGTAAAGTGTATGATATGTTTTGCCTAGTTTGACTGTAATTAGTACAGAACCGATTGCGTAACTTCCTTTGAATCTAACCCCTATGATCGTGTTAAATTATTGTAACTTGATTCTCCCGTTTATAACCTAAAAAAAGAGGAGAACCCAGTTAAGTCTTGCACGTGTTTTTTATATATATATATATATATATATATATATATATATATATATATATATATATATATATATATATATGGGAGCTGATCCATTGATAGCGCTAGCAAATGGAGTTAAGTTGCTAGCGCGATCTGACCGTCCATCCTGAAAGATGGACGGTCCAGATCGCGCCTTTCCAAAACTGGTACCCGTCCGCCATACTGTCTCGCGGACGGGAGTTTTACCTTTTTGCCCTCCTCCCATGTCCGCGAGACTGTCTCGCGGACGCCTTTCTGTTCCTGACATGTGTCAGGAAAAAGGCGTCCGCCATACTGTATGGCGGACGATCTCTAGGCTGACACATGTCAGGGCCTGTCCTCTCGGTCGCCTATAAAGTCTCGGGCGTGAGCCCCGAGAACTGTCCCCTGGTATCTGTATGGCGTCAACAGTGTCCCCTTGGTATCTGTAGTGTCCCGTATCGGACGGCGTCCCTTCGTCAACTCTCTCCTGCTATAAATATTTAATCAGATCGGGGTATATATATTATTGTAGCGGACGGCGTCCCCTCTCTCGAACATCTAACCTAAAGCCGCTACCCCATCTACGGCGACTCACATCTCCGGTCACCCACATCTCCGCCGACACCACCGTCCTCCCCTCAACGACGATCTCGATGGCTTCTGGATCGGAGACCACCTACGCCTACGATTATATTGGCAACTTGCACCTGGTAGGCAAACACTTTTTCAAAGTCATGATGCCGGGATTTGAGCATGAACTTGTAGGCTATCCCTCTTTCTCTTTCTCTGTATTTTCGTGTGTTAAAAGTTTGATCTTTTGTTTTTCTTAACCAAAACTAACCTATTTTTTGTATTTTGTGTTTGGTAGGACATACCGGAAGCATTTACCAATCAATTTACAACAATTCATGATAGTGCAAGATTATATAGCCGCAAGGGGGCATGGCAGGTTGAAATCAAGCTGAAGCCCGGCCGATCCCAAAAAAAGGAATTCGCAGAGGGTTGGAACGTCTTCGTGCGCCAGCATGGCCTCGAACTCGGGGACTTTGTAGTGTTCGAACACCTTGGGTGGTGGGATTTTCAAGTTGTAATCTTTGAACGGAGCGCTTGTGAAAAGCTTTCGTACCCCATTTGTGAACCATAGTTTATTATAATAAAAATATTTATGTTCTTGTTTATTATGTTTTCAAATTTTTTCTTGGTTAATTGTGCCTTTTTTTGTTGCCTCGATATATTGAGATCGTTGATTATGAATCGTACATTATTTTTTGGAAAAATTGAGATTGTTGATTCCGTCGCTAAAACAAGTCTTCGGGCGTCAGTTTATTAAAATAGCATTAACGTACTATGTCGCTAAAACAAGTCTTCGGGCCAATTTATTTCAATTTATTAAAACTGCATTACGGGCGCCAATTTATTCCAATTTATTACATTACGCCACATTGTATAGCTCTATATATATAGCGGATATAAGGGGCCCTCCGCTTAGGCCGGGTTCGGGAAGGTCGGGAACTAAATGTCTGGTCCGTGCCAACCATTTTCTGCGGTAAGTATATCCGCGATACTATATAGCGGACAGTTTGGACTAAGTGTAGAAAAAACTAAGTGTTGGAGAGGTGGAAGTAAGTGTAGAAGAAAAAACTAAGTGTAGAAAAAACTAAGTGTTGGAGAGGTGGAACAAAGTGTAGAAGAAAAAACTAAGTAATGGTATTCTGTGCCGTCCGCTACATAGTATAGCGGACGTAGAGAAGACAACCAAAAAATTCTGCGGGGCCGTCCGCTACATAGTATAGCGGACGTAGAGAAGACAACCAAAAAAATTCTGCGGGGCCGTCCGCTACATAGTATAGCGGACGTAGAGAAGACAACCAAAAAAATTCTGCGGGCCGTCCGCTACATAGTATAGCGGACGTAGAGAAAACTACCAAAACAACCAAAAGTCTAGCGTCCGCGATACTATATAGCGGACAAGGAACAGACCCGCGATACTATATAGCGGACGGCAAATATATATTGTCCGACAGCAAATATATATATTCAAACCCAAAAGATTCACCCCCTATAACTTCTACACTCTTCTTCTCCGTTCTTCCTACTCACAAATATTCCCAGCGGCGTTGGCAAGCAGATCTGCGCAATTTCTTCATAAGAGCAGCTTTAATACCCCCCCTAATAGATCACGTAAGTTCACAAAATCAATCCTTTACATGTTTCTAATCTATAGTTGTGATCAATATTGCGTTTTATGCGTGGTTTTGATTATGCATTGAGCATGTGCTAGCGGTGATGAGGATTTATATATGTATGTATTTGTTCATGTGCTAGCGTTTGTAAAATCCGATTCCATAGTTTCAGTTGCAAAAAATGGAATTTATCCCTGGACCAGAAGATCCATCCGTGTTATACGACCAAGCCAACCATATCAGTACGCTCATATGGGATGGTGGAGTAAGATACATTATTTATCAACTTTCTTATTATTACGAACGTTGTTTTACCGTTCATTTTGCTCAAATTGTATTTATTAATAATTCGTAGGAAAGAGAACTTCTCACCACCGTAGAAGTATCTCGCGAGTTCACGAGATGGACCTTGAACAATTCCCAGAAAAGAATACTGCGTGGAATTGGGTTTGGGATTTTCACGCATGGGCAGATCTTTCAACAGCTTGACCGGGCCTTGATAGGTGCCCTTGTTGAGAGGTGGAGAAGTGAAACGAATACGTTTCACTTCCCGATCGGAGAGATGACGATTACCCTAGAAGATGTAGGGTTCATCTTGGGGTTGCCGGTGACGGGGCGGCCGGTAATTGCTCCTCCGTCAGACGCAACGAATAAGAGAACAGCGCGAGACTTCTTCACTTCGATACCCCAGGATCAATTTAGCACTGGTGGTATAAAGTTGAAGTGGTTGGTAGATACCTACGGGGTTTTGCCGGAAAACTATACGGGCCGTGAGCTTGTGGTGTACACAAAGGCCTTCCTCTTGTGGGTGATGGGAGCAATTTTATTCCCAACGACGTCGAAGAACACGGTCAGCGTGAAATATTTACCGTTGTTGGGTAACCTGTCGGAGGTTGGGGATTATGCCTGGGGTGCAGCGGTTCTTTCGTATCTGTACCGAGCATTGCACAAGGCAACGAGGCCCAACTCCAAAGCCATATGTGCATGTCTCTCGCTATTGCAGGTATATCATATAAATCATGTCTTCGTTATTGTGTTTTATTTTTGTTGAATCGACGATATAAATATAATTTTTTGATGTTCTCAGGTGTGGTCTTACGAACACCTTGCTCCCGGTGCACCAACGCGTAGGGATGGAACCGACAAAGTCTGGCCTCGGTTGTGTGCTTGGGAGTACAGCCGGAGGGCTAGCCACTACAAGAGGAGAGTCGATCCCCATCACAACATTACGTACTATCGAGGGGAGTTCGACCGTCTATCTCCGGGCCAAATGCGTTGGGCACCGTACATACGTTTGGCGCGACGGGTGGGAGAGTCGTTCGTCTTCACGCTCTCCGGGTTGCAGCGCACACCCCTGATCCATTTCGAGGTCGCAGAGTGGCAGCTGCCCGACCGAGCAATGCGCCATTTTGAGTTGGAGCAGGGTTTGCCAGTCGATGCCCCGGATATGAGGGTTAACAGGAACCCACCGGATGTCGGAGTGTTTGGCACCGCCAATGCGTACGAATTGTGCGCGGCCGAAATAGAGCTTTGGACTTCTTGGCAGGACACACTGGCGGCCATCGTCTCGGAGCCAGACCCCGTTATCAGCATCGATCAGTACGATGAGTGGTACTACCGCATCACGCGGAGGAGAGTAGCCCCTGTAAACTTTGAACGTGGGGAGAGGTATGCGCCTAGGGGTCAGATCGATGAGCGTATGGCATACAATCTCGTAAGTTGCCCAACAAGTCTGACTTGAACCAAATTAGTTGAATATAAATGTCTGATTGAAGTTACTTAATTTTTTATCTCTTTGGATGTAGGTTAATGCCTCGCTTGCATTCTTCCAGAAGTTGAGTGAGCGGAGGGATCTGGTGAGCGCAATGGGCGAGGATCTTTGCCAACAGGCTGCGACATTGGCTTTAGGCTGCGGGAATTTTTTGCGCCAAGCATCGGGCCAGTCTTCGGGAGTAAGCCCGGGAATGGGTTATACGGGCGTCAGCCAGGGATACGGTGATCCCTCTGGACAGGCTTCAGGGGTGAGTCAGGGAGTTGTTGGTACCTCTGAAGCGGGGATGGGACAGGCTCAAGCGTCGTGGGGCGATTACAGCGGCCCCTCCTTCAATTTGTTCCCGGAACCCCTCTCTCAAGTCACGCAAGACTTTCCTTTCGGAAACTACGGTTTCTCCGAGGCACTGCCCATTGTCCCGTGGGCGGGACCAGTTGGCGGCCCCGAAGGGGAATATCAGCCGGCCGAAGAAGGAATTGGAGGCCAATATCCCCCGATCGACCCCCGAGGGCAATATCCGAAAGGGCATCCAGCCAGGCCCCTAAAGCCGCATAAATGCGATCTAATCCGAGCCCGTTATTTTAGCGGGGCCCCCCAAGACGGAGCGTCGTATGACGTGGATCACCCCGAGGGCTTGGATTACAATGCCTCTTGGACAGAGATCGCCTCGCTGGCGCCGGGATCTTGGTTAGACAGCGGTGTCATCTCGCACTACGTGCAAATTCTGAGGCGAAGGTGTCGGGAGCATCCAGACATCGGTCTGCGCGTGTTTATCTTGGATGCTTTTTTCCATCAGCTCCTAGTACAAGAGTGGCACGACTGGGGCAATGCAAGGAAGGGGAGAGGCATGGCCCAGTGGAAACCGTCCCCTAACCTACAAGCATATCTTGCTAGGGATAGTCCAGTGAGCGCAAGTGTTGCCGACGTGTTTCTAATCCCCTTTTTAGGGAATGCCCACTGGTACTTGGTTTGCTACGAACCATTACAGAGCACGGTTTCAGTCGTCGACAGTCTCTACGACGATACCGACGTGATGCCTGTGATTGATATGTACCGAGGCATAGGCCAGTTGGATGCCATGGTAAGATCCTGTTTCCTTCTTGTTGTAACTTGCATATTATAAAACTGATTAATCTTATTTTGCTAGCTATGTTTAATGCTTATTATGGTTCTCGCAGAATCTTTTTGCTGCCCTGGTCAATGGTAGGCGTCGGGAGAAGGTATCGCGCAGGCCGGTCCTCATTTTCCGATTGAAGAGGAGTAGGCCCAAGCAACATAATTCCTCGGACTGCGGCGTCTTCCTCTGCATGTACATGGATTACATTTGCCGGTCTGAGAGCCTCAAGAAGACTGTCTGGAGCGAAGAATGCATACAAGACTTTAGGTATAGGATTGCTTGGCAAATTATGAATGGCCGGCCTAGAGCTATTAGGTTTATTGTAAATCCGTGTAAGGAACATCATTCCTGCGAGAGATGATGTTCCCCAATTCACATTGTAACGTTACAACACTTTTTTAACCCAAAAAATTTATTGAATGCGATTGATTTTATTGACCAATATGATTTAACGGTGGGAAACCAAGTGTTGGATATCTGTCTATCTGCAGGGCAAGTGTTCAAAAAATAACAAAGTGTTCGATAATATGTGTATCTGCGGGGCCGTCCGCTACATAGTATAGCGGACGCAGAAAAGTGAACCAAAACCAAAAAAAAACTAAGTGTGGTAGGGGGGTATTCTGCGGGGCCGTCCGCTACATAGTATAGCGGACGCAGAGAAGTGAACCAAAACCAAAAACTAAGTGTTGTAGGGGGGGTATTCTGCGGGGCCGTCCGCTACATAGTATAGCGGACGCAGAGAAGTGAACCAAAACCAAAAAAAACTAAGTGTTGTAGGGGGGTCTGCGGGGCCGTCCGCTACATAGTATAGCGGACGCAGAGAAGTGAACCAAAACCAAAAAAAAACTAAGTGTTGGGGTCTGCGGGGCCGTCCGCTACATAGTATAGCGGACGCAGAGAAGTGAACCAAAACCAAAAAAAAACTAAGTGTTGTAGGGGGGTATTCTGCGGGGCCGTCCGCTACATAGTATAGCGGACGCAGAGAAGTGAACCAAAACCAAAAAAAAACTAAGTGTTGTAGGGGGGTATTCTGCGGGGCCGTCCGCTACATAGTATAGCGGACGCAGAGAAGTGAACCAAAACCAAAAAAAAACTAAGTGTTGTAGGGGGGTCTGCGGGGCCGTCCGCTACATAGTATAGCGGACGCAGAGAAGTGAACCAAAACCAAAAAAAAAAAAGTGTTGTAGGGGGGGTATTCTGCGGGGCCGTCCGCTACATAGTATAGCGGACGCAGAGAAGTGAACCAAAACCAAAAAAAAACTAAGTGTTGTAGGGGGGGTATTCTGCGGGGCCGTCCGCTACATAGTATAGCGGACGCAGAGAAGTGAACAAAAACAAAAAAAAAACTAAGTGTTGTAGGGGGGGTATTCTTTAATACCTTAGGTTTCTAATGTTGTGCTGCGCAGTGTAGCGGACAGTGTAAGAAATCACGTATAAAAAAATGATTGTAAAGGTTATTACAAACGAGTCATTACTAAAATATTATTACAAAATGTCCGACACTTTTGATGGCTCATAAAAGATTATTACAAAATATTCAGTACACTAAAGTTCCACTGCAGCTTGTTCGTCCTCATCCTCGGCATCATCTTCTTCCCCGTCTTGCAAAGGCACTGGACTTATCCCCAGTGCCTTGTAATGGTTCCGCTTGTCGTGGTCTGTCATTTTGTTGCACAATGCACACCTTCTTAGCTTTTTTGGTTGAGTTGCCGTCTCAATAGAGCTTTTCATCCGCGTAGATCTCTTGCGGCCTTTCGTTTGCGATATAATTGGATCCGAAGGCCGGATATCATTGTCGGCTCCCTCCCCCGGCTCGTCATCTTCTGATCCCGTCGTAGGCTCGGTGTCAACCGCATTGCTGACTGAAGCTGCTTCCAATTGGTCGACGATGGGCTCTTGCTGCTGAGCTACCTCGAGGAGATGTTTATATCCGACCATTGTAGCAGCACCCTTTACGGACAAACGGGTGAACATCGTCACCAGATGATTATACCGCAACGTCTCTGATTCTTCAAAGTCAGTATACGGGTGCTCCGGAAAGGAAATGGTACCGTGCAACCTGTTTGCACCTTTCGTCCAACGTGGCAGGACGTATTTATCGGGGATTGTCCTGATATTCTTCTGTGTGAAAAACCGCAGAATGTGTCTACACAGGATGCCATGGAACTCAAACTTCTTACAAACACATGTCACCGAGTCCGTCAATGTGTCGTGGGTCACCGTATAAATTCTGCGCAGCTTCTCAGGGACGAGGTCATTCACGAGCGAATAAACCTTGTACTCACGCGACGACTTTTCTGCCACCTTATATATACTGTATCGGCCCGATTTTTGCAGCTCTACTTGGTATAGCAGGAAGATCTCCTTCGTATAGACTTTGGCACCGTTCAGCTCCAGCGGGGTCTCAAGCAACCTTCTCCTTTGCTTGTACGTGGTTGCAAAGTCTGCAGCCCTTTCTTTCACGAACAACGACGCAACCGCTTTTTGTGCTGATGTGACGAAACTCTTCAAATTGGTAGCTGTACCCACATAACTATCGAACGTGGCATTCATAGATTCACTCCTGCCCGTCGTTTTCATGCCCGCAGAAAAATGACTTCTCGTGTAAACACCAATCCATTGCTCTTTGAGCCCGTACAAGTGCTGGAGCCACTCGTTGTCTTGCAATGAGTAATCCCGAACAAGCTTTTCCCACCTCTCCTCGAATTCCTCAATCGTTAATGACTTGAGGACGCATTTGTCAAAATCCTGTTTAAAGTCTGGATACTTTGCGTACATGTGATGCAGACGTTCAGGGTATTTGTTGCTTATGTGCCAAGTGCACAAGTTGTGTCGAGTATCTGGGAAGACGGTAGCAATAGCCTTCTTCATTGCCAAATCTTGATCGGTGATGATAACAGTCGGTGCTTTGAAGTTCATTGCTTCCAGCCACACCCTAAACAACCATTCAAAAGAACTCTCGCTCTCGTCCCTTAACAAGGCGAACCCGAACAGGATGGAGTGATAATGATGATTGACGCCCGTGAAAGGAGCGAACGGCATCGAGTACTTGTTGGTACGGTATGTGGTGTCGAAAGTCACGACATCCCCAAAATGCTTATAAGCTAGCCTCGAACGACCGTCGACCCAAAAAATTGTGCTAACTCGATGCTCGTCGTCAAGTTTATAGTCGAAGGTAAACTGCGGGTCCTCCATCTGCATCCGTTTCAATAGGCTCATTGTCGCTTGCGCATCATTGAGGTCATACGCGGCTCGTCTATGGGTTCGGACCGCGTTACGAACGTCTGTCGTGTTAAAGTTTAAATTTTGAATTCCCCCAGCCTGTTCAGCAAGAACATTAATCATGTCGGTAGGTCCTAGCCGCGCATCGCTCATTGTGTGAATTAGGCTCCTCGCGACCTTACCCATCTTCTTGTGTTGATGCATCTGACTCACCTTAGAAGGGGTTACTAACGGGTGATTGTGTGCCAGTTCCAGGCTGGTAATAAGCCAATGATCTTGTTTGGCTTTATAGCTTACGAACATCTTGACCTGGCAATTCGTGCGCGCAAAGCAATCCCGTCTTCTCCGCGCATACCCTATTTCGTCATCATCACTGTCATCGTTGCCTACGCGTGTCTCATTTTGCACTGGGTTTCTGCCCCTATGACACTCGTATAAGCGAGAGCATATCTTTTTCGATACGCTGCTTGTTCTTGTAGTTTTTATTCTAATGCCAAAACCAACCCTCAATGAATAAGCTCGAAAACATTCTCCAGCTTCTTCCAACGTTTGAAAGGTTCGTCCTAGATACGGATCACTAGCATCTACGGGGGTGCTGGAGCTCGACACGAAATCAGACATTGTGAAAAAGACCTATGTAGAAATAAAATACGCTTATTATCTCAAAATTATCTTGACGATTAGACCGATTTAGGATACCATATACATAATCTCAAAAGTGTCTCCTATTTTGCTAATTATATATTTACTGAACATAACAAATTAAAATTACTAAGATAAACGGTAGCAAGATCACAAACTTTACCTTGCTTGAGTGATGCTTGAACCAAGTGTGTTACTCCAAGAAAAGCTTGAAGGGTGCTGAAAATGGAAGCAAGTGAATCTGAAAGCCCGCAAAAATTTTGCTGAAAGAGCCGAGAATTAGGGAGACTTTCTATGCGACCCAGGGGACAGTTCTCGGGGCTCACGCCCGAGACTTTATAGGCGACCGAGAGGACAGGCCCTGACATGTGTCAGCCTAGAGATCGTCCGCCATACAGTATGGCGGACGCCTTTTTCCTGACACATGTCAGGAACAGAAAGGCGTCCGCGAGACAGTCTCGCGGACATGGGAGGAGGGCAAAAAGGTAAAACTCCCGTCCGCGAGACAGTATGGCGGACGAATCACCCCTTTTGTTAAAGGCGCGATCTGGACCGTCCATCTTTCAGGATGGACGGTCAGATCGCACGCTAACTATATATATATATATATATATATATATATATATATATATATATATATATATATATATATATATATATATATATATATATATATATATATACCACGTCTCCTATTATTAATTAACGTAAAGTATTAGAATTAGATGTCTTTTTTCAGTCTCACGCAATTAAAAGAATATGGTACTTTCCACAACCAAATCTTACGTAGCTCTGGAGACAAAAAAAAATCAAGGAAAGAAAGGTGGATTGGATTCTATTGAATTGCGTGTGAGAAAGACATGTAAACCATGAAACATGACATGTTTTTCCCCTTAAGAAATAGCCAAGAGGACTTTCACTGTCCCATGGTGCTTAAGCACTAAGGTTAATTTCACTTGTTGCAAAGTCCCTCTTAACCGTGAGTTTACGTATCATCAAAGTTATAAAGACTGCCTTTTCTCACTTCCTTCCTATCAAAAAAAGAATTCCCACGAGACTCAAAAGTCAATCTGAGCATGAAATTTTTAGTAGAGCAATGTTGTTTACGTGGGTTTTTTTTAAAGTTCATCGATAAATGAATAAAAGTACGAACCAAATTACTTGAACTAAATTCAAAGCACTCACTCACCTCAACCTTTGAGAGAGAGGTGCACATCTAATTTAAAAGCAACACTCAAAATGATGCAGAAGAATGACACAAGGGAATGCAGAAACAACACAAAAGTCGGGACAATAGAACAGAAACAACAGATAACAGTGGGGCTATACAGCGGCGCGAACGAACAAACGTAGAAGAAACATGCTGATCACTCAAAAAATGTAAGAAGGGGTACCTTTACAGTGGCGCGCACCAACGTCGAGCTTCGGAATGCCTCTACAGTGCCTCTACAACGACATGCATGAAACGATCCTTGATTTTGTCGACACGGCGTCCGCTACAGCAGCGGGGACGGAGGAAGGACCACCACATAGTGGTGGTTGGGGGCTGAGGGGTTGGGCGAAGGGGATGGAGGATCGGGCTGTGGGGGCGGTGCTGGGTGCGGGGAGGAGACGGCCGAGCTTGGAGGAGGGAGACGGCCGTGCGTGGAGTCTCGGCTTGGGGGACAGTCGCAGTTGGGGGGAAATATGGGGTCGGGGTGGGGTTGGGTAACTTGCGCGGGGGGGGGGGGAGATGGAGTGGGGTAAGGAGAATTGGAGGGAAGGGGATGAAGTGGTCTTCTGATTGGGAGTAGTCTGAAGTGGGTTTACTATGGAGGGAACGAGTGGGTTGGGTGAAATGTACACGAAGAAGTGGGTTTACGGTGGGGAGGGGCATTTTGGGGAAGGGGAAATGTTGATTTTTTTAGAAACCCATTTTTCCACAACTCACCCCACCTTTCAGAAATTTTAGGAATTGGCACCCTCTTTTTACAATTTTCACAAAAAAACCCATTAACCCCAAATATTTATTCAAAAATTCCATCTTTTCCCAATTTTCCCAAATGAAATAGACAGATAGTCTCCACTTAAAGCCGAAAAAGGCCCAAAGTTGAATTGCGGTTTCCTACTAGGTCCTTGACTTCTCCTGCTCTTTCTAGTCTCGTATAGAGAAAAGGAGAGCAATGCATGAATATATGTGCAGATAAATGTGGCTTTTGTAGCTTTTGCGTCCGCATAAAATGCTCTCACCTTTTCCAAAGTCATACATAGCGCCTCGCAGGGCTATGCTTTGCGGAGTTTTTTGACCAATAAACTAGCTATGTGGTCTAATCTAGATACGGTGGTCTGGTGGATTCTGACTCTCATTTCTCACTGGACTAGTTGAGCCTCGCAGACTAGCCTTGTGCACAAAAACTTAAACAAACCCCCGGTCTACACGGAACTGGGATCATCAGCTATATCCACAGTTATTTTAAACAGAATGGTGTCGGTAAATGTATCTTCCGCATTATCACAATAAATTTTACAACGGGTACCGAACACTATTCGTGACAATATTGTTAGTAAAATAATTACAGCAAGGGATCCTTCTCCTATATTTTCTTTGCCCGAATGAAAGTGTCACGTTGCCACCAAACAAACATTAAGTCGACCATAATTAGTCCAAATCCCTTGGGCATAATCCATGGTTCATCTGAGCTGGCTCTAAATTAGCTGCTACAGGCATGTGAGCAGGTAACCTTTCCGATTATCACAAAAATGGGTTGGACTCGGACCAGAGGATGATCAGGTCCCATGTTGACTGATTCATTGTTGGGGCAAAAGGCAGCAAAGAAGAAGAAATTCGTGCGACGTACATTTCTTTTAAATTTCAACGAAGATAACGTGCTCACCCACTTCTCTCTCTAAAAATATCTTTCCCTTCTCTCTAAAAAGCTTACTCAGAAAGACATCACGGCCGCCCCACGCGCTGCATTCCGGCATAGGGCTTTGTTCTCTTTTCCATCTTGGGAGATTAGATAGTGTTTTAATTAGAGTTTTCAATTGGGATTTGGGAGGCTTTGGCGAATTTGAGTTTATCTTCCTTCCTTTAAAAATGCTTACCAACACAAAAGAATAGGATGGGCCCTAGCAAATAATAAGGGTGAACTCTACGGGAAGAGGAATAGGAAAAGTTATCGCTCCTGATTGTGAAAAGATATCGATAAACCTTTATATAGCAACTGTTAATGGGCTGAATATAGTGAATGACATTATTGCAAACACTTTGGTAACAAACTTTAGCGGCACATTCTTAAGGTCACTGAAAATATAAAGTTGTCGAGATGGTGAGAGAAAATCAGGAGAAAAAAATGTACAAGTATTTACGAATGAATGGTGAGACGTGAAAATAACAAAGCTAAAAAGAAAGAGAGCATTAAGAGGTAGGTTTAAATTTGAATGTACTGTAATGATCATTATTAGTAGTTTTAGCACATAGGTAAAATGGCTTTAAAATAATGGTACAATGGATAGCTCAAAAAAGACTTCACATAAGGGTGCTCTCCCTTAATAGATGCAAACCATCTTAGAAATCTCCCCAAACAGCATACTATACGTTACTTGTAAAGGGATTGCATAGTTTCTTAGAGCTTGTGCGGAGGGGAGAATCTACTCCTTTTCAATCCTCAACCTCTCTCTCTTGGAAAAGGATTTCATGTGATCATTAGGTAGCCGCTGTCTTCACTTATCTGTTAGTTTCTCTCATGTATATCCTTCTCTTATCTACTTCCCCAAAGAAGGTTTATCACTGTTTGTTTATTTATTTATTTTTTTGAACAATTTTAGATTGTACTACCTACTGAATAGGGTGGTCGTGTTGATTTTGATGCCTTTGTACTGTACAAAACAGTCTTTAACAATGGGTATATTTTCATCATTCTCCAACCAAAAAAAAAAATTGGTGGGTGGTGAGATCCGCCTAGCAACCAGAGGACAGATCATTTCAAGACCTTAATTTAGCGTAAGAATATGCATGTACACAAAACCTCTTTACCTTTTCCCCAAGACAACGAAATATCCATGGGAGAAGAAGCTTCAAAGAAAGAAAAGGCGACGAAGTGGGTTACAGAAAGCTGAAATAAATTGGTGATGTAACTGTCAAGTTTTAGCGGGAAGTGTAACAAAGTGGAGGAAGCAATGGTGACAGAAAATAATGACGGGTGAGAGAGGGGTGAAGCTTTACAGCTTGTCTACGCAGTTGCTTTGAAGGAATATCACGAGGAATATGACCAGAAAAAGTCTCTCGGCCTTTTGCTTTAGCAGCATTAGACCCATTTCATTGTGCCACTACTAATGCATTCAACAGCAAGGACGAGAGAGTATAGTGGGGGAAGGCAGGCAAACTATCAAGGCAGAATGGACCACATGAAGTAGTAATATGACCCACCCACCACCACTACAGATACCGTAATCTGAACGCGCAGACAGGGAGCAAGTGTTACCCATAATACATAATCTATCAAAGCAAATAATTCGTTTACTATCAAAGTTCTCATCTTTCCCATGTGATGTTCCTGAAAACTAGTACTTAGGGACCCTCAATGCTACCACACTCTTTCATAGTCCCCTTTCTTCCCTGCATTTGCGCCGGGGGTGTGGTGCTTCCTCTCTCCGCCTCTTTTATCTTTTTCTACGCCCACCCCCCACCGCAACCCAAGTCCACCCCAACCTAATGCCAGACCTTTCTTCTTTCTGATTCTCGTGATCACACGCCGGGTCCAAAGTTTTCATTCGTTATAACATGACCGTCCATCTACGGGTCATACTCAGAGTCTGATTCATGCTTGCCATAAAAGATTAACCCAACGTTATGGACAGATTGGAGTCCTACCGATGTTTACCAGTGTGTTTAAATACTCAGCTTTTAATTGTTATATATGTATAATAAGGTCTAATAAGAGGCTTCATGAACTCCTCTTGCCTCTTGCTCTTAAGACTCATGCAATGCTAAAATTTTCCCCATCAGCAACAGCAAGGAGAGGGGACCCGCCCACCATTAGCACAATCTTTAAAAAGTGCACATCATAGCATGAACGCTTTCATCATAGGTAGCAATTCCCATCACCTATCAGCAAGGTAAAGTGGAAAGAAAGTAAGAGTCTAAACCTCTCTAGAGTTTGAGCTTCCCGTGAGTGCTATAAGTTGCAATCTATCAAGTACTGTACCAACCTCAACGAACCAGAGACGTCCAAGTCAATGAGAGCATTCAACATCACTATCAAGAGAACCCAGATTCCCATTTTGAGAATCTACCAAGCAAGCCAGACAAATATACAATATAAACATATACACATTCACCATAGTATGGAGATGAATTGCATTTCAGAAAGCAGAACAAAAAAATGTAAACACTCCTCCAAACTTGAATTTGCCCTTACAATAAACAAGCGGCAGTTGATGTACATTTCCAAACAAAAATGAATAAATAAAAAATTTAGTAGAACGGGGGGCACAACAAGCATCGGACTCTCTCACAGCTTTACAGAGAAACAGTTTACTACTAACTAGGAAAAGAGAGAGAGAGAAAAAAAAAACAAGGATACTCCTTAAAAACCGCATCCATGCCATTGTCATATAATTTTAAAAGATTAAATTTTTTTTTTCAATTTTTAAGTTTTCATGGTGAGAATATAGTATATAAGGTAAAATCTGGGTATACCATGTGTGTGTTTGTCGGCTGCTTGCAGGAAATGCATTTTCCTCCTTGACAGTTAGAAAAATCCAAACCAAGTCCTGCAAAAGAGGCAAAGAAAAAGAATTATGCTAACAAACTGTGTCAAGACAAAGAAGATTGAGAGAATACAAAAGTGTCACGTGTAACCTTGGCACTATTCCAACCCTACAAGGTATTCATTAAGTTCATGAGCTAGCAATCCATACCAACCAGACAGTTGGGATTGATTGCAGAACTAGCAATTTGTACTACAATAACAATTCCGAACATGGCCTGTCTTCCTATATTTCCCATTCTATTATTAGTTAGGATATATACTAATCAAGAATAACTTCCCACAAGAGTTCATAAATATGTACTTATCATGAGTATCAAATCTTGTTAACGTCAACAACAGGGCTAGATTAGAGGGAAGCATTGCACTTGAGAATGGACCAAATAATTATGCCACACTTCAAATCAATTTAATCTGATAGTTAGACCTTCCTACCTGCTGTCTGTCGATATACTAACCTGAATATATTAGAAGGTAAAGCTACACTTAAAATTACATAGTTGAAGCTTAATCCACGGACTAGTAACGGACCTAATTAGGAGGAGAATAAAATTTAGAAGACATATTAGCGAAACTGTTGCTATCGCCTAAGGTTGGAATCCCCGACGACGTAGTTTGGATTAAATCATCGATGCTATTTTCAACTATCAACTGTAGAGCTAATTTAGACTACTACGAGGTTTCAAAAGCTCGCCTTGATAGATTTTATCTTCACCTATGTCGTTTGTATCAGTCCAATAGGAGCTCACAGTGAATACTCTGGTTGTATTTCGTGTCGATATTCCAACTCTCCATTAGGCCTATGAAAAATAGAAGATGGTTACGGGCAGGGGCAGTACTGTCTTTCAATAAGAAATAAGCCGGTCCACAATAAAACAGTTAAACCACGCGCCAATTGCATGGAACCCAAGTGGGACTTCCAGTCTAAGGGACTGTACACTTGGCTGCAGATGAGTGGATAGGCTAGATAATCTGGTCCCACCTGAGTCTCCACGTGGAAGTCTACCATGACAAGTCAAAAGACTGATTATACATATATTTTCTCAGAATATTACCTTTTTTTGGCGGGGGTTAGTCACTTTGCTGTTTATTCCCTCCATGTCCTGCTGAAGATACTCTTTAGCCTGTTCCCGGAGAGTCTCTGCAAGGCCCTCCTAGCTCCGGCAACCTCCATTTCCGTCAGCCTTTGCAAGTGCCCATATGCTCCGGCAGCCACCAGCCTCTTCCGGCAACCCTTGCTCCCTCCCGCCATAATTGCCGCCACCACCGCCACAGGAAACTTCTTTGACACCAATTCCTTCTGGGGATCCAACATCTGAACCAACTTCATCACGCTCTTTTCGTCCTTGGCCAAATCTTTCCGATTCGATTTTACTGTCAACACCGAAACCAATGCCTGCGTAGCCACCTCCTGCAACCCAACCGGCTTCGCAGACTCCATTAGCTTCACCAAGGATCCCATACACCCAGCAATTGCTCGCTTATTCACATCACTCATCGATAAGTTAGCTAGCAATGAAGCACAGATATGCTGTAACATAATATTCCCATGCTTGATTAATTCAGATACTTGAATTACAAATGTGGTGGACGCTGACAAAATCCTAGAAGTCGAATCTGAAGCAGAGAGCGAATAAATCGCTCGCAAAACATGTTCTAGCGTATCCGAACTCGACGATTCGTGAAGCAAGTGTAAAAGCCTTTGCAACCCTTTTTCTTGAAGTATCATATGGCGGAAACACTCACCAGAAGAGGCGAGAACCGCTATGCAATTTGCGGCATTTTCCTGCGCCACGGCACCGCCTGAAACCAACAGCTGAAGTATAACCGGAACAGCCCCTTCCTCCACCAAAGATGTCCTAATCTCCTCCACCGCCGCCACATTTCTGATCGCACCAATTGCGTGCGCCTGTGCAGCGGGCGATCCACACTTGCACACTTCGATCAAAGTTGAAACCCCGCCGTACGCCGAGATCGCCCAAGCGTTGTCTGGATCGGCGGTGATAGCTTCGACGGCAATCACCGCCTTTTCTTTCAACTGCATCGAGCTCGACTCGACGATTCGCAACAGCAGCCCCAACCCGCCCTCTTCGAACAAGCATTTTGCCGACTGATGGCTCGCCGTGGCCAAAATCGACACCGCCATAACCGCCTGCTCCCGAACAATCGGATGAGCACTCAAATCCAGCATCTGAACCAAGTATCCGATGTTACCTTCCTTGGGAACTAGAGTGGCCGCTTTTTCGTCGTCCTTAAGTAGTTGTAACAGAGACTCCATGGCCTTTTTCTTGAAGTCGATTCCTCCGATCTGCAATCTAGTAAAGAGGTCTCTGATAAAGAACCCCAAATCTTCCTTACCGGAGCCGGGGCCGGGGTGGGAGAGCACGATGGCGGTAGACTGGCGGAGGACGCCGGACCGGAGGAGCAAGTCAACGTCGTTTAACTGCCTGGAAAGCCAGCCGGCGGCCATGTCGAGGTCGCTCTGCATGAGGAGCTTGCCGGCGGGGAAAGAGGGGTCGGAGCACTGGTGGCACAGGGTCTCGATGCGGCGGAGCGTGGAGAGGAGGTTCGGGAGGAGGGTCTGGAGGAGGGGGTTTTCCGACCAATGGGGGGAGTCGGAGATTTCGGAGACGGAGGACTTGAGAGAGGCGAGCTTAGACCGGAGAACCTGCCAACGGCCGGTGAAGGACTTGATGGAGAGGGAGGAGGGGAGGAGGTGGGAGAGGAGGTGCTTGATCTGGTCTAGGGCTTCGGCCGGAGACGGCGGCGGGGTGGCGGCGGGATGCATTTTCGTGCTGGTCAAACACGTGCTACACTAAAGAAAAACTAGAGATGCATTCTTCACAGTTCACACTGAGACAGAGAGAGTAGAGAGGAAATGGGGATAAGGGTGAGCTCTGATCTCTGGGGAATGGAGCGAAGGTGAAGGTATCGAGAGAAGGGAGGGGGCTTTGCTTTGAGTACTGGGGAAGAGAGAGAGAGACTTCACTTTTGAGGGAAGCTGTGCGAGAGAGAGAGAGAGAGAGAGAGAGCGCGCGTAAGAAGCGTTGGTGTGTGGAGTGTGGGACGGATCAGGGGACCCGGTTTCGGGGATTGCTCGCACGTGAGCCTCTTTATGGCACGTGGCTTTGATCCCATTTTTCCCCGCTTTGTTTTTCCTATGTTTATTTCACATTTCACCCTTCCGTCCTATAATAATCGATCACATTTGATTTAAGCGTATATTAAAATTTTTAATCATGTATTTTTACAGTTGAAAAGGAAGAAGAAAGTAGGTCAAGAAAGATAAAATAAATTGGTAAAAGATTAAATATAGAGAGAAAATAATATAACAACAGTGTAAAAAGAGTAAACTTAAAAAAACATTTATAGAATCTTTCTTATTTTAGAAAGTGATCAATTTTTTTGAAACAGTTCAAAAAGAAAATATGATCAAATTTTTTGCGACAGAAGGGGTAATTGATTTGAAATTTGGCAAGATTTTCAGTTTTTCTTCAACGCTTCTTGTTGTTCGTATCATTGAAATTTTGAAAACAAACCTTAGGCAAAAAAAAATTAAAAAAAATCACCTATTTAGTTTGCTTGATAATGAGCATCAGACTCATTTTCTGCTCCATTACTTGGATATATAAGTGGGATTATAGCAATATAAAGTGTCAATTCGACCATTCAAAATAATACTGACTTTCTTGAAAGGAACCTCAAATGGAGTTGTCACAATCGGCATATTAGGCTTAAATTCATGACTTTCTTTAAACGAACTTTCTGTCATAAATCTTATTTAGATTGATCAATTCAAAAAAGCAAAATCAATTTTATGGGTGGACGGCGATTTTGTTTGACTTTTTTTTCTAGCTTGTTAATTTTATGGTCAAAGTACGCTTGTCTTGTTGAAGCGAATTCTAGAAAAAGAAAAAATTAACATATAATTATGTCTATCTATAATTTTACTATATATTGATGTAACAACACTTTCGATATTACATAACTACATATTAAAATTATGACATTTGAAATTCTAAGATTTTTTTTAAAAGGGACACAATATAAAGCTTTAAATAGTAAAAGACTACCTATAAGGGCATATTTGATCTTCAAATTTAACATTCATTAGAAATGTAGTTAAAATAAGTTCTAAAGTCCAACCTTGATATTATAAAAATATCTCATTACTAGTTTTATTTTTGCACACGCATCACTTGTGTAACGATAACTAGCATTATGTTGATGTTACATAATTACATATCTAACGTTACAACACTTGATATTCTAAGAAATTTTTAAAAATTGACACAAAATAAAATATTAAATAACTACCTATAAGGACATGTTTAATCTTCATGGTTTAAAACTCATTAAAATTACAGTTGAAATGAATTTTAAACGCCAAACTTCATATTAAAAGAATATTATATTGCTAACTTTATTTTTAGACACGCATTGCATGTGCCACGCAAAATAGTGCATAGAATCCAAAAGAAGGCCTATGTCTTTCGTTTTATTTTTTGTTTTGATTATTTATTGGGAAAATTATGCATTTGACCGAAACCACCAACCTCCTAATCACATGAATTCATCCTTGTACCATTCAATTCATAAGAGTGAATGGTGCTTAATATTAATGATCCAAAATTTGAGTAGTTTGACTAGAAATACTTATGTAACACCTAAATATTATCTCCTCCTTGTCTTAGCTCTGTTTGAAAACGTGTTCGCTTTTAATTTTTTCTCCAGTTTTATAAAGTGAAGAAAAAAAACGCATTTGACACACAGTTTCGTTTTTTTTTTCCTTTAATTTTAAAAATCAGCTTTTAAAACAGGGCTGTTTTTTAAAACTCCGGTTCTGGAATTTTGGGTTTTCAGTATTCATTTTTGTTTTGAGACTACCCCTTACGGCCACAGACACCGCCCGCTATCGTCGGCGGCCACGGCCGGCCACCGGCCCCCACTGGCAGCCGTCCTGCCACTACCACGCCCCACCATCGCCACCACAACCACCACCAAAGAAAAAACTCAAAATAAAAATTGGATAATCAAACACTCAGTTGTTTTTACAAAAAATAAAAATTAAATTAGTTTTTGTTTTTTTAGAAACAGAAAACCAAAACTAAAAGTGATGTCAAACGCACCTTAGACTCTTAGGCTATGTTTGGCGTGCGAGACAAGGGCCCCGGATATCTATCTGGCGTTTGGCTAGGCATACAAGAAACAAAAAAGCTATTCGTCTAGTTTTATCCTGCTTCAGTGGGATAATTCTGCACCCAGAGGGAGGGGGAGGGGGAAATGAGGGGAAGGATAGGGAAGTATTGTTTTTGTCCAAGCATTTGGGGATAAGAAAACGTGCTAAGAATGTTGCACAGTAGTGGCAACACTCACCGACAAGGGGGCACAACATCGACTGCCGGCACAGCACCACCTCCACGTCGGCCTTTCCCTCATTCTCGTTACTGAGATTCTTCTTCTTATCTATCTTCTTACCACCATCAACCGCCGCTTGCCAGAACCGCTAACCACCACCTCTTGCTACTCATTCTGCCACCCTTTACACACTCTCGTGCCCTACATTAAAGCAAATCTTCTAGTGGTCGTGGTGTAGTCTGATTTAAGGTGCAATATGTTCAGTGGTAGTGCAATCTGTGGATGGGGTGCAATGGGTGGTTTATGGTGGTTATAGGTGTTGGTTGGTGTTGTGGTGGTTGTGGGTTACCATGGGTGGTGGTTGTCGCTTGCTGGGTGGTGCTCTAGTGGTTGTGGGTAGTGATGGTTATGGGTGGTTGAGGTGATGATTTTGTTGAATATTTAAAGCAATCCGTCTTGTAATCCAATGTCCATCCCAAACGCATCATCAGACTAAATCCTTATCCTCCTCTGTCCAACTGGAAAAGAAATCCTCCCTTATCCTTTCAATTTGGCCTATCCTATTAGGCGCGTCAAATGCAACCTTCGTATAAGGATCTTAAGGCCTATGAAAAGGTTACAGTGAGCTCTCACATTTCTTATCGTGGCCATTGTGGGTAAAGCATATTGTATGATTAAAAAGTATTGGTCTCGATCATGGAAGACTATTGAATAAATGGGTAAAATAACAAAATACCTATCTTGACACTCTTTATATAACACTAACCCCTCCTGATCTCATAGTCGCAAATAGTCGGATTCCATTAATATCACAGTTGGTTGGTATGTGGGGCTTTGTTTTTTAAATTTCTTATTATATGTTATTGAATATATGACTAGGCATGGGTTGATCCTCCATTGTAAGAAATAGCATAATCGGCTCTAGATGGGCTAGATCAAAGTCCCAGCACCACCGTAAGCCGCTATCCTCACGGTTGCCCACCAAATTACAACGCAATACAAGTATTTTCTACTGAATTGTGACCCACAATAACCGTTATCGAACACTAACAACTATGGAATGACATCACTGTGTGTGTGTGTGTGTGTGTGTGTGTGTGTGTGTGTGGAGGCATTACCAATGGCAAGAAGCGGCCAGTTTGCCATCAATTCCTCCTTGGGCGATGAATAGTCTCCATGGTGGTGGTGGGTTTGGACGGTAAGGATTTGGCGACCGTTAGGAACGAACTATTGAGATTACTTAGGAAATAGGGCCAGTTCTGACAACCCATCTAAATCAGTGGGCAACCTCGTGTCGGATGTCAATAATAAGATGGCATTTTGGTAAAACAAAACATGAACAATGACTGTTTTTATCAAAATAAAGGACAAATGTTGTGAAAAAATGTATATGAAAAGTGTAAACAAACAAGATTATGCAAGGAAAAAATAACTAGCATTAGTTAATATTTAAAAAGTGTAAACCAACAAAATGGTGTTTTCGTTTTTAACACAAAAAAAAAATATGAAACTGAAAATTGAAACAAAAATAGAAACTGAAAATTGAAAACTATAAATGAGCAGTCACTTGTTTTAATCAATTAAATCTATAATCAAAATTTGAATTAGCTATTTTCTTATCTATAGAATAAGTTTTACTAAAGAAAGTCAAATTAGATGATGATTTCATTTAATAATGGCATGATTTAATGAATAGATGAATTAATATCGACTTGGAAGCCAAGGACTATTATTTGCAAAAAATTACATGAAAAAATAAGATAACTCACATGATTTTCATATTTTTTTGGATGGCCATGACCACCTATTATTGGCACCCGTTGTATCTGCCTCATGGATTTGTTTTGCATGATTATACTTTCATGCAAGGCATTTGCCAAATTTCAACAATGAAGATTAATAATAATGAACTGGAGAAATACTACACAATATGACCAAGAGTTGAGGCAACCTGGTATTTATGTTCAAATGAAATAATTTGGAGCACAAGTAGAATCTTTAATTTGAACATCAATACCTCGAAAAATTAAAACAATATTTGTATAATCTATTGTATGGTTTTGTTAAGTCTCCCTCAACTAAGTGATGATATTTTGGTCACACAGTCAAAACTGACTCTCGAACACCAACCGACCATTGGCAATTTCTCCTTCTTCGTCCTTGAGAGATAAAATCAATCACTTAACTTCATTCGACGCATCGACTAGGGTTATTGACCACCTTTACAATGACACCACAATACCCACAAACGTCCACGCCACCCAAATAGAAATGGAGAAAACCTATATCTAATGCAATTTGACCAGAAACTTGATGGTCTAACCACCGAAACCTAATGAATCTTCATCAAATTAATGACAGATCTAGCCTAAGATCTACCACAAATCAGAAGTATGATCCTCTTTCTTACTCAAAACAACCTTTTTTTAATTGATATGCCGGCGACAACACAAAATCGTATATGTGTCTGGACATTGCACTGCCAACAAGATATGTGGTGGTAGCAGCAAAAGGATCATGTTGATGGTGGACCACTGGTGATGTGTGGTGGCAGAGGGAGAGATCTTGTTAAGGTGGTCGTAAGTGGTGGTAGATGATAGAAAAGAGAGGTTATCATGATACTTGGTGGCAACGGCTGGGGGTGGCGATGGTTATAGGCTCGCGATTGAATTCTAGGTCAAGAGAACAATTTTAAAATTTTGGTTTTATTATAAGGTGGTAAAGCTATGTGGTTTTAACCGATGGGGTCCATTCGGCTGAGAGAAACCTTCCCTCTTGTTTCTACCTTCCTCAACTCATTTTTTCACCACCTTTGTTCAACCTCATTTTTGTATGCCATGCCATCCCTATGATACACCCCTGCACCATAAAATGCTGCAGCCTATCACTTCTCTAAACCACAACAACTTGTCTTCCAGACAAAGTGTAGTATTTCATCAAAACGTCAAAATCACCATCTATGAACGTGAAACCTTATCATGCTTCCTCGTTGGCAAAATTTTTGACCGCCAAACTTTCTCTGAAGAGAAGCTCCACACCTTCCTCAACAACCACTGGTTCCATGGTAGAAGAACCAAGGTTATCGTTATTAAAGAAATCATCCTTTTCCAGTTCGGCTCCAAGAAAATAGCAGACCTGATACACATCAATAGCCCTTGGAATATTCAAGGAATGCTCTTAATACTCTAACCGTGGAAGAATTGTATGTTTTGTAGCAATGTATTCATAAATATAGTAGACTTATGAGTATTGGTTTGTCTAATCCGTAGCGATTACAAGAATCATCTCTTTGTAGAAACTTTGGCTAATGTTATTGGACAGCATATTTTTATTTCTTGGATAGAAAATTCCAAGCACAAATCCGACCTCTTAAAAGCTTATCTATGTGAACCTTGGCCATTCCCTGATTCCTGGAATATACCCCAAGCCCACCTCAGACAACATCATTTGGTTTAAATTATAGTATGAAAAACTCTTTTGCCTCCGCCTTCCCTTATAGGATATTTGGTGATACCTATCACATATCCAAATGTGACGTTCGGGTGATAGTAAAAGGTCTCAAGTGAAGAAGCTCCCTTTTTTACTTGTATCAAGTTATATCAGCATTTTATTGAAAATGGCATCCAACTATATGACAGTGATATTCTTGGACTTTCAGACACACAAAAGAACCACTGTCCAAGCTTCAAGATATATGACTTACCGGTAGGTCCTCGTTTTCTATCCAAACCTTTTTCGGCAAAGAGGTGTAGATTGCACTTTTCAAATTATTACGGGGTTCATGGGGCCACCTGGGTATTTGAGCTTGATGGTATCCTAACAACAATCTACCAAAAATGTTGGAACCTGATGAAACACGACATCATCAAAAGAGTCATCTCTTTCCCTAGTTAGGCAACATGCTTACAGAAGTAAATTTGTCTTACACTGCACTTATTCCAAAAATGAAAAACCCAAAAACAAATGATGAATTTCGACCAATAAGGCTTTGCAACACGAGCTATGAAAGCACTATCGAAGTTTTGAAAACCGGCTCAAATGTGTCCTACCTTCCCTCATCTCTTATATGCAAAATGATTTTGGGAAGGTCGTGCAATAACATGGGACTTCATTTTATAAAAAATTGGTTCCTTCTGCCTCTCCCGTGGATTAGACTGATCTTGCAATGTGTTTCTTCGATCTCACTGCCATTCTTGTCAATGGCTCGTTATCAAGACAATTCTAGCCTTCTTGTAGAGTCCACCATGGTGACCTCTTTCCCACTTTCCATTTGTCTTATGCTCAGAGGTTTTTTCAGCAACACTTCTGGCAGCTGAGGACTCAAAGGGATGCAATTTGGACCTTTTGCCTCACCAATCAATCGTCTCATGTTTGTAGATGATATTATTCTCTTCTTCCACTTAGAGGCTCCCCGCTGTGAGACACTTAAGGCTTTTACATTGCTATGTGTAGCTTCTGGAAAGACCATCAAATTCGACAAATCCACACTAATCTACAACCCCCAACTCAAATCCCAAATTAAAATTCTCTGTATTAAACTGCTTTGATAACTTGCTGTCAACTAATTTTAAAAGTACCACGGAACAACTCTTGACATTGTTATTAATAGAAAAGATTTATGTTAGTCCCTGATTGAAAACATTCAAAACAGATGTGCAGGATGGCGACGTTTCCTCATCAACAAAGCAGGAAGAGCTATCCTAATCCCCTCAATTTTGTCAGAACACCTAGTTTATCACATGCAATCCTTTCCTTTTCCATCTTGTGTATGTAATAAGCTAAATGTTATTTTTAGTCGGTTTCTTTGGTCCGGGGACTATTCTGACTAGAGATTTCATCCGATCAGTTGGTTTTGTGGGCCAAAATCACTAGGAAGGCTAGGTTTTCGTGACACTTCTTGCGAAAACAAGCTGGAAACTTACAAATTCACCTTTTCAGTCTGATATAATTTTTTTCTCTTCTAAGTATTGCAGATTCACCCCACTTCTCCATCAGGTAACCCTAAAAACCTGCTCTTGGGCATGGAAAAGAATATAGGCTTGAGCACAGACTCTTCTCAAAGGCTCTCGAATAGAAAATTAAAAACATGACCAAAGTTGATATATGGAAAGATCATTAGATAACCCATTTTCCCCCATCTGAGCTTAGAGAGTTCAGATCATCTCTAGAACCCTCAAGCCATGTTGTGACACTCATTAACGATGGAGTATGGAACTTACTTGCACAACAAGGCCTTTTCCCATCACATAGTTAAAATCATTCTTGGCTTGCATGTTTCACTCTCAACGTTTGAGGATCGATTTATCTGGATGCCAAATAGCAAATAGCCTTTTCAGCTTCATCAACTTATAACTTAGTTTATAGAGAAAAGCTATCTCTCTGATGTGCTCGAAAACCTCTTATTCAAAGCACCGCCTCTGAAATCTGGAGGTCAATCTGGCATTTGTAGTTGCCCCTCAAGATATCTTTCTTCATCCGGTAACTTTTTCTTAACCGACTTCCCTTGCGCTCCGGTCTAGCAATATTCGGCCTTAACATCCTAAATCAATGCCCTTCCTCTTGCTCATTTGAAGAAATCTTTACCCACCTTTTTTTCTCACTTGCTCTAGAATCCTTTCCCAATGGAGCACGCTTAATATGGCCACCCCTCTGAACATTGACTTAACCATCTTCAACAATGGCTCATAGCATGGATCACAGTCCCATTATCTTCAACGATGATAAAGCTTCTTGACATAATTTTTCTTTCTTTTTGGCTAATTTGGACAAACAGAAGTAGTATCATTTTTCAACGGCGTCAAAAGTCCCTTAAAAAATCATTCCTTCACGCTACATTTGCTCACGTCATATTGTACAACTTACTCTCATCCTTCGAGCGCTTCTAGCTCTGTTCAGGATCGGACCAACAATAGTAGCAAAAAATGTTCCTTCTCCCTCTCCAAGAGTTTGCAACTGCTCAAACACACATTTGCTTACGTCATTTGCTCACGTCATACTGTATAACTTACTCTCATCCTACAGGCCTTCTAGTTCTGTTCAGGATCGGGCCAACAATAGTAGCAAAAAATGTTCCTTCTCCCTTTCTCTAAGAAAATCATTCACTCACGCTACATTTACTCATGTCATAGTGTACAACTTATTCTCATCCTACGGGCCCTTCTAGATCTGTTCAGGATCGGGCCAACAATAGTAGCAAAAAATGTTCCTTCTCCCTCTCCAAAAGTTTGCAACTGCTTAAACACAAAAACTATAGATATCTTCATGGATACACTTCTAGAAAGCAAACAAATTTTTTGGTCTACACTTGTTGTGAAACCCACCCTCTGACTATTAGCTAGACCATTTTGAAGAGTTTTTCCTTTACATAGCATACATACTATCTCGACAAAGGGGACTGCTTATAGAAATTATATGGACAAAATAAATGTGATTCATATACAATCTTTTACATTCATGATTCTTTTCTCGTATCTCAGATAGAAAGGAATAGCACCACATACCGGAAGAATGCTGGAGTCATGTGTGATATTCATTTCGGTCTTCAGCAATTCCATAGTGTTGGTGTACTCCACAAGAATATCGACAGTGTCAAGAAAGCAAAGTCAAAGGCAACACACATCAGCACAACAGATCATCCCACGTAACTTTTGTATACTCATATTTTATTTCTATTTTATCCCTATGTCCCTCTATCGTCCGATATTTTTATTTGATGTGGTTGTCAATACACTTAAACTTTAGTTTGGCTCCTCGGGAAGTAACAATGCTAGACCGACTTTTGCTCTTTATATATAACATTCTCCTACCTAATTAAAAAAAAAGAATAGGTGGGGTAAGTTGATGGCGTGGATGTATAGTTGACGTGGCATTACCATGCCACTTCAAATTCCAAACTTACCAAGTGTATCACTTTTTCTTTCCCTTTTTATATCACACACAAGTGTACCATTACTTCACAATTTTATCCTTTACGGTTTTATTTCATTATTATGCGACCTAGTCCAAAAACTGTACCCTCAAGTTTACCCAAAGTACAACTTTAGTACCCAAGTTTGAAGGTATGCCAAAGAAGTACCCAACTTTTAAAAAGTGTACCAAATCAGTACCTCACCTGACAGAGGATGGATGCCGTTAGAAAGTCAGATGGGTAGGACTGTCAATTAAAAAAAAGACATTAAGCCTGTCCACATGGGCCGTCCTTTTCACAATTTCAATGCAAATTAATTATTAAACCAATGTAATCTCTTTTTTCTTCATCTCTCTCCCCGCTTCTTTTTTATCTCTCTCTCTCTCTCTCACACATGCTTCTCACGCGTAGACCTATCTTCTTCTTCCCAATACTTTCAAAATTGAACCCAAAGCTGAAAATAAAATGAGATTTTTGAAATGGATCTTGCAGGAGAATAATTATGCTGCTAAAATTACTGTAATCACAGTCGACAACACCGCAATTTTACCGCCGGCATCATCGCAGCGCCACCGGCAATCACTGAGGCGATCTCACGACTCCACCACCATCATCGCCGGTGATTTCACGCCACGCTTGAAATGGAAAACAACCTGGAGAAACTACAAAGAAAATTACTTAATCCTTCCTTCTCTCTCACACGTCTCAACAAGCACTTATTGATTGTTTGTCTGAATTTTCTATGTGTTTTTCAAAACAAATTGGCAGCTTATTTCCCTGTTTCCCGGTGAAAACCTCTGAAGTAAAGATTCTTGATCTAAAAGGTGAAGTGCACTCAATCATATGCTTTCTTTGGCTCAATCTAAGAAGAAAGAATGCTCCATGGCTCTATCTTAGTAGGAACTCTCAAGTTCTTCTTAAGCAACATGTTTCCCAATAAACAAGATTAAGCCCATGGTCCCCAAACTGGGTCAAACCAAAACCCAACAACCTATCGTATTGCTTCTCCTTTGTGAGCACAAGGGCGCCCAACGTGCTGCCACTAAGGACCATGATCGGCCACGCGAGTCAAGGCCAACCACTGTGACAACCACGCCTACAAAGCACCGCAGCATGATCGGAACCCGTGCTGGGCTTCACTCCACACCGGCCAGCATTAGCCGCCGCCATAAGGGGCCATCAACAATCACATGCTGCAACATCTCCATCTCCAGCCTCATTCCAACTATCAATCGCCATTAAAGTATGGCGTAATTTGATTCCACCGAAGAGGACAGATCGGAAGTGGTGGGTCTATATAGAGGCAAATTATTTGTGAGGGGGTTGGGGTGGGTTGCCGGTGCAGAGGTTGGCCAGCGACGATGGTGGGTTGCGACGGCCGGCGATGAGGGATGGCCGACGATGATGCCCTGTGTGGTCTGATGTGAGATATATATATATATATATATATATATATATATATATATATATATATATATATATATATATATATATATATATATATATATATATATATATATGGATCGTGATCCATTACTAGCGCTAGCACTGTTGCTAGCGCTGTTTGGCCGTCCGCTACATTATGTAGCGGACGAAAATTGGCCGTCCGCTACATTATATAGCGGACGGTGCTAGCGCTAGCAATGGATCACGGTCCTATATATGTATGAGTTTGCATTCCATTCACAAAAGGAGTTGATCGAGAATAAAATGAGCTTTGGGAGAGAAAGATAGTGTGTGTGTGTGTGTGTGTGTTTATTTTTTAATGATTAATTTAAGAAAAAAATTAAATGGTTGTGAGGTTGCCACGTGTCTTTAAGAAATTGTGAAAAGGACGGTCCATGTGGCCATGTGAACAGGCTTTATGTCCTTTTTTTTAAAATGACAGTCCTACCCCTCTGACTTTCTAACGGCATCCATCCTCCGTCAGGTGAGGTACTGATTTGGTACGCTTTTTAAAAGTTGGGTACTTCTTTAGTACACCTTAAAGTTGGGTACTAAAGCTATACTTTGGGTAAACTTGAGGGTACAATTTTGGGATTAGGCTTTATTATGCCCTGCATTAAGTGATCTGACTAATATCATTCCACTCAATGAAAACCTAGCTTGACCACTGGTTTCTCCTTTATGGCCATATTGAGTTAAGTTTAGCCAATTGACCAATCAATGTTTTGGTGTGAGTATATCATGTTTTAAATGTACCAAACTTAGTAGCTCAAACTATTTCTTTTATCTAACTTCGTCCGACGTTCAACGAAGCAGAATATTTCAGGGGTGAATTGGCATTTGTGCAAAACCCCAAAACTGACCAGTAATACAATGACGACCACCCCTATTTTGTTTCCATACCACCATTATGATGTCAACCTCAGCATCAAGACCACCACCACAACAATAACAGTGATGATGCCAGCCGCATCGACGATAGTGGTTGTGATAACAGTGGCGCGGAAGCGACAACGACTGTAACGATCTAGTGGTGGAGGTAATGATGATAATGGTGGTCGGTGGTGGCAATATAACTCCCTAGTGGTAGTGAAAATGACGGTGTTGGTCGTGGTGGCAACAATGTGGTGGAGGTGGTGGTATGGCAGTGATGGGTACACCAGTCTAGTGGTGGGTGTGATGGTAATAGTGGTGGTGGCAACATGGGTAGAAATATTGGCAGTTGTGATAGTGAAAGTGGTGTGGCCGTGACGGAAATGGTGGTGATGGTGCTGGTATGTTCTTATGTTGTAAAGATTAATTGTTTGTACTTCAAGTAAATTCAAATCGCATGAATTTCGACTGTCTTCATCGAACGTTACACAGAGAAACAAATCCAATAAAATTCTACGACAATCAATTCCAATTTTTTTTAAGTATTCAAGACAAATAAAAATTAATAATTGAAATAAATTTTTATTAATTTCATGATTCCAAATACGCTCTCGAAATATAATCCCCCCTCTGTTTGAGGTAACTAACTTCTTTGTCACTTCAGATTCAGTTATAACTTTGGTGGCTAGAGTGTTAGTACAAAGTGCTAATAAAAATCAAGCCACTGTCAGGGCAGAACTACACCTTCACCTCAACTTTTGAAAAAAAATAAATATATATATATATATATATATATATATATATATATATATATATACATACATATGAAAAATATGAATATGTTGCTAGCCTTAGGTAAGTTGTCTAAGGCTAACGACTGAAATTACGTCGTTTTGATCAATTTTTCATATTATTTCTACTTTATTTTTTTTCTATTTTTTCTCTCTCCCGTTGACCATTCTCTCACACATTCATCATAACTACTTACACTGCACAACCACCCCATCACCAACCGGCCTCCACACCGGCGACCCATTACCCAAAATCACAAACCACTGCCACCATATAAAAACCCACTACTGTCAGCTGTCTCTTCACGCCACATCATAGAACTGCACCATCACCTCGCACGATTGTCGGCCTTATTCCCCAGCGACCCATCAATCACCGCTGCTACAAACCATCCACTAGCCCAGTTAGTAACGGAGGCAGCAGGGGGCACGTGCACACCTGCTGCCTCCTTCTCTTTCGTTTAACCATGGCAGATTGGCACCATTCTTTCATTGCTTTAGAAATGGTGGTAGATAGTGATGTCCAACAGTTCAGATGAGGGGGCGGGGGAGGGAGAGAGAGAGAGATGAAAAACAAGTGGATGGGTTTTAAGGTGGTAGTTCGAAGATTGGTTTCTAGAGGATGGACTTAAATGCTTGAATAAATTTCGCCTGTTGATTAAATAATCGTCATGATTTTTAAAAAGAGCTCCATACGTTTTAATAATGACATTAATATATAATGCTATGATGAATGAGCACAACAAATGGATATTTTTCTGAAAAAATGCTCCTAAAATGTGACGTTTGCTAAAACACTTAGAAAAACACGTCACTTAATAAATTAGACTTAAATTAGGAGATTATAGTAAAAGACGAATTTAAAATAATATTACTCAAATAAACGTCATAAATAAACCCTTTATACTATATTTTGTTGATGCAGCTCCAACCTTTGTCTCTATATCTTTCTTATTTGAATATTGGCTCTTGAGTATAGTAAATTTGAATAACTTATTACGGAATATGAGATTGTCCCTTGATCTCTTCATTCTTTTATACTAGCTGACGAATTACGTGTTCGACAAAAGGTGAGACATAAAAATTAGGAAGTCTATGTTGATCCAGTAAAGTGTAGTTAGGTGTAATGTGGAATTAAATTGACACAATTTTTTTAAACTACTCTTTGATTTATTAAGAATCGAAAGTGAGTGTATGAATTAACTATTCATAAAATTAAGGATAATCTACTCAAACCTTTTCGACTTACGCTTCATTGCGTTGTCTTGTTTTTTAGATTTATATATTACAAAAATAGTTTGGCTTATATGTACGAGGTCCCCACCCTTTTACGGTTGCTGGCTCTGCCATTGAGCCCAACCGTCACTCTGTTACCACCATATAAATTTCCATCACTGCCGGCAGAACTCTCTCTCCTCCTACCACCAGATCACAGAACCAGCCACCTCACCATTGATTGCCACCTACCGCCGGTTGCCCAATCTACCACCAGCTACCCCACCTACAGCCGATGGCCACGGCCATAGACACCTAAAAGCTGCTACATCAACGGGTCCCATACTCCCATTTACAGTATTAGAAAACCGTAAAACTCAATTTCAATTATTCCAAAATGCAATAATATATCACAAACTGCCAGACTCTCTCTCCTCGTCTCAGTCTCACGGCTCACTCTCACAGACTCAGTCACGGCCTCACCAGGCACCAACTCCGCCCATTCGGCCACTCCGGTCTCCGGCCAATCGCAGACGGCAGCACCAGCACAGCAGAGGGCGGCCACGAGGCCCACTGTGGGTGAGTCGCCCCAACAGAATTAGGAGCAACGACGATCCATTTCGCAAATCACACAGTCCAGTCTCCTCCGCAACTTACACACATAACCGCAGCACCCATCATTTCACAACAGCAAATGGTTAGCAAGCCATGGCGAATTATACCCAGACCACTGCTCGAAACAGTCCTCAATAACCATGCCCAGCACCACCGCGTCCCTCAGCCCCTTATCCTCCACGGCCCCCGCGGCGTCGGCAAGACCACTCTTATTCTCGAACGTACGTGTTCCCCATTTCATCCTCTCTGCATATGCTCATACATGTGTAACTCTGTACTCTTTCTATGCAGGTCTCATTGGTAACTGGAACGCGGCCCCCCACCTCACCGGCTACGTCGACTTCGCCCAGTCCATTAAATCCCACCACCCGGCCCACGGCTACTCCTTCCCATGGGCCTCCTGGTCCACCTGCCAGCCCCCATCGCTACCCACCCTCTCCGCCCAATTGGAACACACCCTCGAGTCCATGGCCCACTCCGCCGTCCAGCTCGGCACCATCAGCTCGCAGCAAGTTTTCACCGCCCTCACCAAATGGCACGGCCTCAACAACGCCCTTAAACAGATAATCCAGTCCAACAACACCACCGGTGCCACCAGCAGGGATCGGGCCGTGTTGAATAAGGGGTCAACATCGGAGTTGTGGGCCAAGGCGGTGCGCGTGCTAGGTGTTCGACAAAATGCCAAGGAGATAGATGGGGTTTTAGGGCTGGGCGACAAGGGCAAGAATGTGAGTGCTGGTGAGGCGTCTTATTACAGGGAAGCAATCGTGGCGTTGAAGCTGGCAAAGGAAGTGATTAGGGTTCAGCAAGGGTGGAGGCGTAATGCTGTTAAGCGTTTGAATGAGACGGGCGGGTTTTCACGGTCTTTGGCCAATTCGGCTACTGACTGGCCGTGCTTGTTGCTCGAGTTGTTGTCCGATGCTGCTGAAATTGATTACTTTCAGGTAATTGAGCTGGATTTTTCTCTCTATTGGTGTGCCAAATATGTTAAACAAATGTGTAAATATGTTCTATGCCAACTGATTACACCTACCAAACATGTTAAACTAATGTATGACTAAACCGAGAACCCTGATATTTGCTAGTCAGTGAAGTTCTATGTGTTGGGTACACTTGTGTCATTGTCAACTCTTTGGTCTGTCTATGGTAATTTTATCGATTGATTGTTGTTCTACTTTATGACTAGCCGAAACTTGTGATAAACAATATCGATGTCCTAAAGAATGCTGTTTTGACGGATGATTCAACAGTCTGCGCTTCGATGTATCATGACAGCCTGATCTGGAGAATAATAGCTTTGGGCGCGAATGAGAGGTGTCTTCCCGTGATTCTTGTAACATCAGATAGGTATTTTTTGTTCTTATGTTTCTGGGCGATTATGTTTGTTAGAGTTTTGTAGTGACTCCATGTAACGTGTTTTCTTGAACAGATGCAGTTAAATACATCCAATATGTTTGATTTCGTTTTATTCTTGTCACTAAAAAGAAGTCCTAGTATTGATTCAAGCAGACTACTAAGTTCCATTCTTTTTGTTTTGCTTATTCACATTGGTGCTTCCTAGACATATAGTTATTACCATGTAATGCTCTAAAATAGTTCATGTTATCTGTCAGAGATTGCTTCGGTTACATAACTAGTACTAGATCTCTTCACCTGATAGTTTCTCCCTTATTTCTTTCAAGTCTAGAACAACTAGTGTCTATGCATAACCTGGTTAAACGATTCGATCAAAATGACAAGAATTCAGGCATCCTCATGAAAAAAGTAAAGAAGACATACAAAAGAAGAATTACATGTAGATAAACAAATAGTTTCGCCCTATGAGCTTCACCTGGCTTGCTGTGGTTCTAGTTTTACAGCTCCAGCAAGCGCATTGGTCACTCCATATTTGTTTAACCGCGGTCATGCTGTTCAACTGTTCATGCCAGTTCTGATCTCAGACTACATCAGAGGCATAAAATCTAGCATTTCAACTTCCTCGTGCTTTGAAAGTGCATATGTCAGTTGGCATATATTAGTCAATTTCCTTATCTGTCCAGGGTATTTCACTTGCTAGTCTGTTCAGAGTGTCCTCAATAATCAGATCGAGTATGGAAGTGATCTTCTAGATTATATGTAGTTGGCCTTAACCCTTACTGTTTTTCTTCTGAAGTACTTTAAGCTTTTATTATGTAATAATAAACTATTTTTCCATATTTCAAAAGTTGAAGTTTACTCATGTTATGCAGCTACTATTCATACCGATCCTTTATGGATTTTGGATTTCCAGACATTTTTATATCCCGTGAGGTAATCCCGCTGAAATTATTTGTCTGTGGCTGCATTTATGTCTCATTAACGATTACACCTACTCTCCATAAACCCTTGCATGATAATGGTGGTAGTACTAGGCGCGTTCAAAGATCATTCTTACCCCCAAAGTTTTGGTTGAGGGGCCTATAAGTGCTTATCCCATCTTGGATACTGTTCCAAAGAGTGGAGCGTGATTTTGTCTGTTCAATAGCTGAGATGTATGTTTAAGGTTAATCTGTTTATACTTGACTTGAGGGGTGCCATTTACCTGACTGTGCGAGTAATTTGATTCTTCACAACTTTCAGACTTTTGGCTGGACTCCGCAAGAAGCCAAAATGCATATGGTCCCTGATTATTTCAGTAAGTCTCAGGTGAGCTAGTTTTTCAAACATAATCTTTCATGTCTTTCGTGATAGCTATACCCGTTGTCAAAGTTTTAAATTATTGGAGATAATTTCAGTTATGCAAATAGTTCACTCTGCTTGTTCATATGTAGTGGGATGTGATTGTTGAGGTGCTAGGGCCAAATTCACGGCATCTCTTTGAGCTTTGTGTACTTAAGCAAAGCAACTATTACCTAAAGTAAGTATTGCTGCAACTTTGTTGCATTTCTTTTTTTTGCTCTTATTTCTCCCTTTGAGAGATCATTTTTCATCTCTATATGTAGCAGTAGGATTTTAGATGCATATTTAGCATCTACTACATTTACAATTGTATAATTTGAATGTAGTCCCCTGCATTTGTTGGTGTAAGTGTTACAATATTTTCTTTATTAGAAATGAGTCAGTTCATTTTGGTGTAGTTTGATGTACGGATGTACGAAATTGTTTGTAGCTTTTGTGTGTATCACTTTGTCTTTCTAGTCTAAACAAATTATGTTTCATTGTTTCTCAAGATCTAGCAGCGTTCATTCCAGTGAAACACGTGCTAGTTATTTGCTACGAGATTAGTATTTATTTTTCTAGCGTGCCGCTCCATTCAATGCCTTTTCCGACTCACACAGTGCACCACCCATATTTACCCTGCCAGAATTGGCATTCTTTGGGTGTTTTTTTTTTTGTTGGTTGGGGGGGGGGGGGGGGGATGAAAGGATGGGATTTTAACGAATGAGGAATGCATTGTAATATGCCCTGGAATGGACCAAACAAATGCCAGTGGGCCATTCCTCTGTGAATGGGCATTCCATTCCATCCACCACCCACCTCCCCCCTCACACACACTCTCACTCCAACCCTTAAACAAAAGGGGAAAATGAAGAAAGAGTAAAAAGGAAGTAATCTTTCTTGGCTTGGTGGATATCTGTAACTTGTTTGAGATTGTGTGCTCATGTGTTTTCAGGTGACTTTTTCCGTGAAACAGATTCTAGAGCTTTTGCGGTGCAGAATTGTCTCTAGAATCTAGATAGGTTAAAAGCTATGTTTTTGTGTCCGTGTGTATACACCTCCGAGTCGAGCTAACTTCTAAATTTATTGGTTGTTTCAGACAACTCTGTTTTTCTCCGTCTTGTGCTTTAATAGTCGTATCCAAACGTTGTGATAGGACGCAAACTTGCTGACTTTGAGTTGGGAGTGGTCTTTGTTTACAAATGCAATGTGTAATAAAAGTTTTGTATCTTGGTTGGCATTCCCCTAAGGAGATGAGATTGAGAAAGTAGAAAGAAAAAGATACAAACTTGTCCACTCACATTTAATTTTTATTTTGACTGAGAAAAGGGTAAAAAGGATAAGATAATGAAAGAAAACATTGAATGGTTTCCCTCCGTGGACAAAAAACTGTAGCTTGAGATGTTATTTCTATCCCGTGCACCATGCCTAGTTAAGCTATTGCATATTGATTGAAGCATCAATTTCGTTTGCCTTCTTGGTTATGTTGTAGGGTCATGGACGCCAGGGGTAGTACTTTCGAGGACATTGTAGATGCATATTTGGCATATTTGCAAGTAAGTTCCTAAATATGCAGCAAACTTACATCTTTGTTGTATTTGAATCTTCTTCCAGTTTTAAAGTTATAAAGTAGAGGAGAGAGGTTTTCATGCTAATGTTGATGCATAGATATTGCACAATGGTCACTTGCTCATGCTGTCCCAACAGGCTTTATATGCTGTCCCAACAGGCTTTACGATCATCACAGGAGACCTCTTTCGGCGGTATCATTTCTTTATTACAGATGTAGAAATTTTTGCACGATTTGTGCAGGTTGTGTAACAACCAACCTAATTGTAGCCTTGTAGGCTTCGATGTTGGGAGACATAAGTTCCCATGAACAGTTTCTTATGTTAGGTCTTATACTGATTCTCGTGTTGGCATCTAAAAAATTTGCGTTCAGTGAAGACATGTGAAAACCTTGTGTAGACGGTGCAACAAGTTGCTCGGAATAGTAGTCTTAATTTTAAAGGAGACTGAGCAGCAGCTGGCCTTCTATCTTGCTGGGAGTTGCTAGAACATTCTTCTTGTTGTTTTATAATCACCTTCTAGACTGAAGTACCATCTGGTTTATATTGCACAGGCCATCCAGAAACGTGTGGAAAAAAATGAAACAAAAGAAGGATTTTGTCGATGAAAAATGGGGTAGTGAAACAGACTATTAATATTGGCAACTGAAGTTGGTCTTTCGTGGAAGCTTATGTGGAGGATGTCGATTGTCACATGGTAATGTTATTTCGTGTTGGCCACTGAGAGAGGCAGCTTGTGTTGAGAGGGGTCTATTCACCCCCCTTCAATCTCCGAAAATCCTTGATGCTTAACTGTGAACTGCCAGTTTGTTTTGCTAGCTTTGAACATTGTTGAGACAGCGACTCTTTCATGCCATCTCTTAACAGTAACTCTCACACGACCATAATTCAAGTTCATATTCAACACTCCGCGAACGGATGACTTCATTCTGTTACTTTTAACGTGCATCAGTACTTCTGTTCTAAATCAGATATTGCTTAAAGTTCAATGTACAAACCTGAAAACAGGTTTAACTTTCTTGTAGTTAGTTTTACCTTTATGTCACATATAATTTTGACTATACCTTTAAGCATCATAATGGTTATTAATTGAATAGAAATGATAACTCATGGAAAAGCACCCACACCCGTGTTAATATCTATTCACATAAAAATGTGATGATTTATACTCCCTCCGTCCCTAAAATATCGATCACTTTTACTTTGCACGCATATGAAGGATTTTGGTTATGTATTGTGTATTTTTCTCTTTTTACCTTGTAGAGAGAGGGAGGAAGAGAGTGGGCTATGAAAGAGAAAATTGGTTGGGACAGTGTTAAATGTGGAGAGAGAAATAGAATAAAAAAGTGTAAAGTGGTGGACCAGGAGAGAAAAAATAAGTTGGTAGAGAGTTAAATGTGGAGAGAGAAATTGAATATAAAAAGGGTAAATATGTAAACATGCCTACATAATCTTTCTTAATTTGGAAGTGATCAATTTGGAAGTGATCAATTGTTGTGATCAATTATTAAGGGACGAAGGAAGTAGTATGTATAAATGTTTGCCTTTTCTCACCTAAATTTCTGCTTCGCTGCTGTTGTGAACCCTTCATAAATGTCCTTATTGGCAAAACACAGGAAAACGTATTAGTTTTAATTTACTTTACGACAAATATTGAGGCTCATTTTCTCACAGCTGCAGTGGCAGGAGCCTCGTAGAAACGTAGACTAGCTGTAGTATTGCAGTTTGTTATTAGACTATGTAATGTTCTGCTGGCTTACACGAGAAAAGGGTGTTACTTCATACTTATCCTAAATAACCCTGTTACTCTATTGTCTCAGACCCCTGCATAACCTCACCTGTGCTGTGATCACTTTGTTTTAGGTAACAGTGGTGAATCCTGCCATGGATAAAGCATTGTCAATCTTGCAAAAGTTTGCTCTTGATGCACGAAGTGGAAGAATTTCGACTGATAAATTGCGTTTTGGTGCTCCTTGGAGGCATCCCCCAAGTACAGATAACCATACCCTGCGCTCTGAGTGGGCTAAGCTTCAACTAATGGATTTTGTTCAGTCTCTCGTCAATACAGAGTTCGGGGTATCTTTCTTTATCACATGTTCTCTAAGGCCTCGGCGGTGGCACGGGTTGTGCTTGCTATAATAGTTGAAGAATGGATTTGGTTGGTCCACAGTATAAACGTCGCTATATGCTATAGTTTGGTTTTGTGTACTCATCTTCTTTGTTAGGAATTTGGTTTTTGCATTATTTTCTTGTTGTCTAATATGATACTACAAAAGAATAAAAAGTAAACGTTAATCCGTTTAAACTTCACTATCGTTTCCTTCAAAAGAGGATCTGATCCCGGCTTCCTTGGCCTGATTAGTTTTGGATTGAAACAATAAATCCTTTTAGACTCATAAAAAGGAAACTCTCTTCCCCTTCCCTTTTCCAATATCCACAAGTTGATGTAAACTTTGACAAATCAAGCACTAAATTATATTATTTTTGCAAACATATCCTTTGTTTAAGGCATTAATTAGTCTTAGTTACACAGAAGTGTTGCAGCACGCTATTGGTATTAATATGATAATTTGGTATTATTTAGTGTGTTATTTGTTTTCATCGTTGAATAACCTGTTGCACACAAATGCTTGAATCTTTTTATGTGCAACCTAGCAAGTGAGCTCCTCAAAACGCGGACAATGCATCACGTGTTACCGATATGCTCTTGTCTTATTATTTGTCCTTTACAGATCATAATATTTTATTTGTCCTTTACAGATTATAATTATGTGTACCTACTTCGAATTTTTTCCTGCTGCCTTGGTGCAGGTTAACTATCTAGCTGACTGTAGCCTCGAGATCTTTGATGATCCTTCAGCTCTTGCATTAATAGAGGTGTTTCTTTCAATCTGTAATGTTTTTATGCTTTCCAGCTCTCTGTCCAGTATATAACAATCTTTTTCAGGTTGGTCTGCTCTATGCGCAGCGGGATCCATCATTCATTCGCCCGATATCTCGGGGAATTCAAAGATGCCTTGTCAGATGGTAATTGTATAGTGTCTGCAATCACACTCAATTCAGAATAAAAGATTCGGGATGCTAACATCTACTTACATGCTGCAGGTTCGTCCAGGAGCGGATGCAAATGAACTTTCCGAGTACACTTCGCTTCCTGTGGCAGCGAGTTATAAGGGGCCGTAGCTATCGTCATTTGATGTTACAACTAGGGTACAAGTAGAGCACACGGTATGTGCATCATTGATCTGGTTTCTTGCTTTAATTTTTATTGTGACTACTTGAGGAAGAGGTCAGAATGTATAGATTGGTTTCCGGCCCCACCCCAGTCTTGGTATGCACTGCAGTTGGCTGTGCTAAAGATGGATAACTCTCTCTCGGCTCCGTCAATCAGCTGATTCGACATCCATTTCTGAACGCCACCCTTCTAGTTTAGTGTTGGATCATAGTGGTTATTTAGAAAGAGGAAGTTTTTGTCAATACCCTTTTGAATTTGTGGTCACTTAGTGTGTGGGTGTTCCTTAGTTGCACAAAGCGGGGGCGGGGGCGGGGGCGGGGGCGGGAACGGGGGCTGGGAAGCGTAAGCACCAAGATGAATCTGAGGTTGGGAGCGGCTTGAATAAATAAATGTGTAAAGAGTATTATCATTAGTATAGTTTACATAGCTAGCAACCACATACAAGGAGGCTTTAAGGACCTGAAGGAAGAGAGAAAGAAGGAATTGAGTTGAAAAGGACTTGATTTTCAGGTATCCTCTCACTTGTTCCATGCATCTCTATCCAGCTAACGGGATCGAGTTCCCATATTAGCTTGGGACGAGATCTCCTGGAGTTCCTAACTTGGGATCTCAAAAGCGAGTTTCCGAGAGAGAAACGTCACCGTATTAGGAGTTTCCTGCAACTAAGGGGTGTTCTCTTTTGCCTTTCTGGTAGTGCTGGGGGCGATTGAAACTAATTTAGCATTTGGTTGTCACTTTCTTCATCAATTATTATGTACTTGATTTGCATCAACTAGCAGTTCAGCGACCAATCTCATCTATATCCTATTTTTCATGTGTATATGCTATTTGCTCATCTTAAAATACTTCAATAGGCGTAATCTGGTTCACATTTACCAATGTTGTCTTAGTAATTTTTTATAACCACCAAATCCTCAAGGCCATTTTCATAAAGTTTTAAGTCTTTTTTTTGAAGGTTTCCTACTGTTACATTTTCTTGCATATGTAAGAATCAAAAGTAAATAAATTTTCTAGGTTCTGTTTCAGGTTGTATGGCCAAAGGTTGATTTTTTAAGGTTCAATTTTGGTAAATACAGTAGTGTCTTGTGACCCAGTGTTACTTTATAATAATGGGCATTTTGGTGTATTCCTGTCATTTGACACCGACTCGAAAAAAGAGAAAAATATTTGCTAGTTCAACTGGATTGGTGGCGCTTTATGATTGTAGCTGTGGTTACCCAGTTCATGTTACTATTGTGACACTGACATTATTACTGAAGTATCTTCTTGTCAGTTTTCATGGAACAACCATGGCAATATCTACGATGATCGACTCTCAAGATTGATTCACTTTAAGAATCTACCTTACCCCCTGCACAAAATGTTTTACTTGCAGTATGACTATTCATGGTCATTTATCAATTTGAGTTTTCACCGCTTACATCTATGCTACGACTTGTTGACATCATAGCTAAGACGTTCCCCCTCCAGGGGTAAAATATGTGGATAAAGACGCTATAATATATACTAGAAATGTTAAATTGTTTTAGCTAGTAAAGCTGGTGGGAATCCTTTCTCAACTATATAACATCTGAATCTAGAGCTGCCTACACACACACACACAGTGCAGTTTTTTCTTTCCTTTTGTTGTGCAAAATCGCTTGAAAGATCCAGTGATTTACATTATGTAACATTTAATTTTAATTTTTCATTTGCAGATTTTGTGTATCCTCTGCATGGAAATCTCCCTCTGCACGGCAGTAAAACGAAGCAGAAACGTTGCACTATCTATCATTCTTTCTCTTTTTGTGAAGCGCGTCGCTAGTTTGAGGAGGCGCCATATTTGAGGATGGAGTACACTTGAAAGACATCCGGCAAACCCAGATTAGTTTTGGTGATTAGATGAGCTCAAACAACACCATTGACACTACGAATTGCTGAAGAATCATACTCATTAGTTAAATACTCGCTAACCATTTTGATTGATTGTACGGGTTATGGGAAGAAAGTGTTTATCATTTATGGTACGGATAGCTTTTCTTACTGATCAATTCTGATAGCTTCTTGTGGTACACAGACGAAGGAAATTATATAGGAACCCAGGGTGGGAGTATACAAGATACATGTTCTCGTATTGATTCTAATTATGGTTAGTACTACACGCTTTTTCTCTGTTGTTTCGATTTGCTGTGTGGGTAGTGTTGCTGTAATCTCATTTGCATGCAGGAACGAGCCGTCTGATCATGGAAATGACCAAATTACTCTTTTATTTTCTCGCTTATCTCAAACCTATGAATCACCTCCGCCCTTTCGCCCCCACTCCAACTCGCCGACTTGATGTAATTGATCGACGGGATGACTATTTGGACCTGATGTAATTCGAGTGGGATGACTCTTTGGACTAATATAATTCGAGCAGGCCGGACGTAACTCGAGTCGAAGAGACGGAGATTCTTTTCTTTTAACATAATCGGAAGCATAACAAGAATAGCATCAACTAGAATTTTTGGAACAATGAAACCTAGTAACTCGTCTATACTGACCGGACAAGTTGCTCCTAAAGATTTTATAGATGCCACTATTTCATACTATTGTTGTTAAAAATTTGATCGGGAACCACGGCCGGAGAATTGACCTGCAAGACAGAAAAGAGTGACCACCGAGAGGGGGTTCTGGCGGGAAACTCTCTGATACTTAAGTCAGAACGCAGCTAACAGGACTGAGAAAGCAAGAAGACACAAAAAGTGTGCGCGCGCGCGGGCGCTGTGAAGTTGTCTCGTACCTGAGGTAGGACTGTATACGAACTGAGTTCGTGCCGAACAGCAGGCCACACTTGTGTTCATGTTCGTTTAATCTTCAAATCTTGTTTGAACTCGTTCGCCGTTAATTTCACAAGCTCGTGTTCGGCTCGAGTTCGTTCGTTTATTTATACGAACCGAACTTGAACTTGAAAACTTTGTTCTCGTCCAAAACAATTATTTCTAAAGCAGAACTAAACCTTACTTGATCCAATTGTCTAATTGATTTTAGGCTTCCAAGTCTAAATTAATTAAAATTTATAATTAAGTTATATGGATTTTGGGCTTTGAACATATTGTAATTAAGTTATTATCCAGACGAGCAGTTCACGAACGCATTCGTGAACATTTTGAAATGTTCATACTCGGCTCGTTTAATAAACGAGTTCTTAAATTCTATTCATGTTCGGTTTGTATATTATACAAACAAACCTAAACGAATTCTTTGGGAAATGAACCACAAGCAGTTCATGAACACCTCGGTTCATTCACAGTCTTACATGAGGGTAGTCCCTGTTATATAGTTCTAGATAGAAGACTCCTAACAGGACTAAGAGTCTTAACGGCTGGGCCTTGGGCCAGATCTGTTAGGATCGTGTTAAGATTCTTGAGAATCACGTCAAGATCTAATCATGATCCTTTTATAATCCTTGATCTTCCGATATGGTAACCACCAAATCCGTATCTGATTAGGTTGACCATGAGTCATCCCTGCCACATCACCTCCCGATTGTGAGTATATTTTTAGCTATATCATAATGCCCCCAGCTTTTGATGGCGGTTACAAAGCGGGCAAAAGCATAAGCACCTGTTGGGATAGCTAAAATACCTACCCAAGCGGGCCAAGAAGTTCTCTGAAAGCAACTTATCCAAAGCTTGGACTCTAGAAGGTCATCATGCTCAGACCATCTACTCAGACATGGTTTATCCGAGCATAATTGTTTTGAACCCATTCTGCTCGGATTGGCTGATGATAGACACTGGGCTTTGTCTGAGCATAACTATTTTGAATGCAGGGTCTATCCGAGCATAACTCTCCAAACTCTACCAACCAGTTCACTAATCTTCCCAACGCTTCAAGGTTTTGCAAGGTTCTCCTTAGGGGCTGGTCTGTTAAGACTACTATTGTGTGAGATTGGAAGTATGGCCAAATGCATCTTGCTGATATGATGAGGGCTAGGGCCATCTTATCGATTTTTGGGTACCTTGTCCCGACGTCTTGCAATATCTTGCTTACATAATAGATTGGTCTTTGGACATTGTTTTCCAGTCTGACTAGGACGGTGCTGACTGTAACTTCACTGAAACAAAGAGACCTTCCCCTGGAGAAGAGAGTGGGAGTTGCCAAATACTCCTTTAACTCATCAAAAGATTTCTGGCATCCCTCCGCCCAAACAAAGTCTCTCGCTTTCCTGATGGCCTGAAAGAAGGGTAGGCACCACTTGGCCAATCTAGACATGAACCTTCCCAAAGTCATGACTCTGTTTGTTAATTCTTGAACTTGTTTAATGGTTCTAAGGGTGTCGTGTCTTGGATGACTTTTATCTTCTCTGGGTTAGCCTCAATGCCGCGCTAAGAGACAATGAAGCTTAGGAATTTTCCTGATGCAACTTCGAACGTGCACTTGAGTGAGTTCAACTTCATGTTGTACTTCTTGAGGACGTCGAAGGCAGTGTTGTTAAGCCGTAGACGCACTTAAGGCACAAAAGGTCCTTGGAGACTAGGCGCAGGCGCGCGCCTTTTAGAAACGAGGCGCAATATTAAAATAAAATAAATAATAATGCATTAAAACAATAAAATTATGTTAAAAAAATCAGAACATGACAATTAACGAACTTTCAAATATTAAAAAAAAGTTTCAAATTCCATCACATCATAATTTGACAAGCTTCCAAGATAAGAAAAGTCGTAAATCTACTAAAAAATAGCAAATCACCAAATACTAAGTGAACATAGCGCCGGCATCCTGAACGTATCTACATTCGGCGTCGACATGTATATTCCTGAGATTGAATTATATGGTAACACTGCAAATAGCTTAAAACTTTAAAATAATACAAAAACTAATAGCATAAAAAATGAGTATAAAAAACATACTAAATATCAATTTTGTCAAGAATAAAATAAACTCGAACAAGCCATTCAATTTCTACGCTACTCAATGACATTTTCCATTTATGGTGGATTGCTCTTCTTTTCCTGTAATAAAGAGACCAAGAATGCAGAAATTTCTCAACCAATTCGAACATCACTTATGCAATGCCAAAATAAGCAAAAAGAAAAACCCATAGCTCTTAAGTGAATGTCCATTGTAACAAAAGATGGGCCACTCTCTCTCTCTCTCTCAGATAAAACACCAAGTCAGGGTTATTCTCCTAGTCTTCAAGTTGTCCAGTCATGATAGAGTCAACTAGAAACCATGCATGTATATATTTGGAAGAAAACACAATTCAAAGCGTTAATACAGTTTGTGTGTTGGATTCTAGTGTGCTTGGCTTTACTTCAAAGTTCACTGTCCAGTACTTCAAAGTTCACTGCCCAGTTCACTGCCTAACAAGAAGCTGTAAGAAAATTGGGTTTAAAATAGTTGATCTAGCGCAAGAATAATCACCCCAAGTACCAAATTTGTAGCTCACTAGTGAGAATAAGGTTCTAAAATGGTTCATGTATGAGGACTGGACCAGGTTCTAAAATGGTTTTAAAATTGTTCTGTTCTCTCTGCGTAATAACTTACATGCACCCGAGATTAATTGCTAATATTGGAGGATTGAGTTGGAATATAGGTGAAGCTGGTGTATCAAGGCATCACTTGCAAATGCGTACAACTCTACTCACATTCAACTGGACCTTAAACTCTGCTCATTTATTACAAAAATTGTCTGTCTTCAGTGGACAAAATGATTCGAAGCACAAGGATAATTTCAGCAACAAGACAATCCTTCACCACTTCACCATAAAACTGTTGATTCTATAAGGATAGGAGAAAATTCATTTTACTGGACTGTCTACCTATCCATCAATTGCTTAATATATACATATGTTCTGCACATCCCAACCATATGCATCTAAGTTAAGAATATGAGCCTGAGTGAGGGAGAGACTGAGTGAGTGCTGTGAGTTGTGAGTGTGGGAGGGAGAGAGAGACAAACCGGGAGTGGAGTAGAAGATCACTAGCTGCAGAAAAGAGCAGCTGCGTCGGCATCGGCAATTGGAGCTAGCAGCGGCGATAGAGAGGAACGCAAGAGATCGGCGGCGACTAGAGAAGCGTTGGCAACGACCGGAGTGAGGGACAGGGGCAGCTAGTGAGGGACTGAGATTTGAGAGTTGAGTTGTGAAAGCTATTTTTGATTTGGGAATTTTTTGTAACGCCCCTGTACAATCCGGAGCTCTGCCGCCCCCGAACCCCTGGGCTGTTAACCTAACGGATCACGTCAAACCTGTCAGACCTGTTCACTAAATCACGTTCCAAATCATCTAATTCAACATCACTCAGATCTCTTAAAATACTAGATCACAACTGCTTAACTTAAACTAATACAGCTTAGGTTCTTCACAATTCAAATTCTTAAGAACAACTTTACAGTATCGACCCGCGTAGGGGTTTTACTGTTCAATAGTGATGGGCTCATCGAAATCTGACTCAGACTCTAAATCCATTCCCGAGCATTATACAACTGGCCTTTACCTGCAGAAGGGAATCAAACGAAGGGTGAGTTTTCAAGAGTTCAGTAAGGTCGTACAAGGATTAGTAAAGAATTACAAGACGATTCAAAGAATCCAACCGACGAAAATTTTCAGAATGCTTCAAACGGTCAAAAACTCAATGATTTTTAAAAGAATCAAAGTTCATCATAAATAGATACCCAAAATAAACAACTATCATGATGGGTTTCAAAAAGATCAATAAAAGATCATCTTCAAAGCCATCATTCCAAAATACAGTGATGGTTCCAAAAGATCAATAAAAGATCAATGATTTCAAAACATAAATAGATCATCGGAGACAGTTATTTTCAAAATACAATGAAGGCTTTTCAAGGGATTTCAACTCAAGCACAAGTTATTTCAGATAATACTTTACAGTCATTTCCGTAACAGTTAGGATAAAATACAGAGCAGAGAAAATCAAAAGTCAACATTGATCTTGGGCAGTCGCGATACCATTTTGGCAAAGCACATATGTACACATGCACGATGTACCAGAATAACTAGTCCTTCTCACTAAGGTACTAGCCATGCATAATTTCGCAGGTTCAGACCCTTGTAACACCTCCTCACAAAAGAAATTCCCAGGTCAATACAAAAAAATCAACAATATCAATGAGCATTATTAACATAAACTCAAATCACCAGAATCAGATCGAATTTTAATAAGCATAACATACCGAAGAAGTCATCACTCGAAATTTCAGAAGAAAATCACAAATAAACAGCAAAACAATTGCGAATAGTTCTCGGATTTAGGCACAACAATTTAGAAGAAACGGATATAAACAATTATAGGATTTGCTCAGCATGCATTACATGCGAGCATAACAAGATCTCCAAATAATTGATTCAGGTTTAATATTTAGGTTTTCTGAGCAATAACATGCTGATATCAATACATAATTCAGAATTCAGCATTAGCCATAAGTAGATAAAATGAGTACCTACAAGTACGAGTTATCAAAATAAGGGTTTGGACGAAAGTCCTTACCCAGGGTTCAGATAAAATCCCTTACCTGGATCCGCAGGTAGATTATCCTAACCAAAATGTCTTTAGCTTTACCCTAAATGAGATGACCAAATCATCAGAACATAGTCTACAACACAATATTATAACTTAATACGGACTCACACATGCTTCCAAAATGAACCTCCCTCCCTGCGTATGTAAAATTATCAAAATGCCCTTAGGTATAAAATTACCAAAATGCCCCTCTCGGACTTAAATCACCCAAACGGCCTTCTCGTAAGTAGAATCATCCAATTAACCTTATTGTATGTCAATTTATGCAAAATACCTTTCTTAGGTCAAATTACCAAAATATCCCCTTCGTGATGACAAATTACCAAAATAACCCCCTATAACGCCCCCGAAAATTCGAAGCTCTGTCGCCCCGAACTTCCGGGTCGTTAACCTACCGGATCACATCAAACCTGTCAAATCCTGTACACAACCACATACTTTAAAGCATCTAATCCGATACCGACTCAAATTCTCCAAAATACAAGATTTCAACAAAACCTGCTTGAACTCAAACCATTAAAACTTAGGTTCTTTTCAAGCTTGAATCCCTAAAGGATGAATCAAGAGTACAAACCCACGCAGGGGTCTTACTATACTATGGTGATGGGCTCATCAAAATCTCATTCAGACTCTAACCCATTCCCGAACCTGCTACAGCTTATCATCACCTGCAGAAGGGAGCCAAACGGAGGGTGAGCTTTTGAGAGCTCAGTAAGGTCGCACAAGGACTACCAGCAGGATTACAAAACGATTACAAGAATCCAACTGACAAAAATTTCCAGAATACTTCAAACGGTCAGAAAACTCAATGATTCTAAAATAATCAAAATTCACAGAAACAGATACCAAAATAAACAATAATACCCATGATGGGTTCCAGAACGATTAATAAAAGATCATCTTCAAAACACAACAGAGTTTTCTCAAGATCTTTCAAAAGTATACAGATTATCTGAGACAGTTCTTTCCAAAATACACTGAAGGTTTCCCCAAAGAATTTCAACAGAAGCACAGATCATTTCAAATAATACTTTTCAGACATTTTCGTAATAGTCACGGCAGTATACAGAGCAGAGAAAATAAAAAAAATCAACGTTGATCCTGGGCGATTGCAATGCCATTCCGGCACGCTAACAGAATGTACACATGCATGATGTACCAGAATAATTACTAGTCCATTTAGGTACTAGCCTGCATTCTATGCAGGATTCAGACCAGCCTTATAACGCCCGCCTCAGAACAGAACAGATAACCCAGGTCAACACAGAAAAATTAACAATATCAATGAGCTTTAACATAAGCTCAATCACGGAGATCAATTCAGATTCCAATAACAATAATCATACTGACACAAGTCATCATTCAGAATTTTCAGAAGAAATCGAATTTCAGAGGAACTCAGAATTTTCAAAAGAAAATCCAGATAAACAACAAAACGATTACGAATAATTATCGAGTTTTAAGCACAACAATTCGAAAGAACGAATACAGACAATTGTCAAATCTGCTCAGCACACAATAACAGGCGAGCATCAAAAGATTTCCAAACAATCGATTTAGGTTCAATATTGGGGTTTTCTGGGCAATAACATGCTGATAGCCATACAAAATTCAGAGTTCGGCATTAGTCGTAAGTAAATCAAATGAGTACTTACGAGTACGAGCAATCAAAATAAGGGTTCGGACAAAGTCCTTACCCAGGGTTCAGATAGAATCCCTTACCTGGATCCGCAGCTAAATTATCCTAACCGGAAGTCTTTAGCTTTAACCTAAACGGAATAATCGAACCATTAGAAACAGCCTACAGAACAAGATTATAACTTAATACGAACTCACACATACTCCCAAAATGAACCCCCCTCTCCAGGTATGTAAAATTACCGAAACACCCCTAGGGTGTAAAATTACCAAAATGCCCCTCTCAGACTTAAATCACCCAAACGGTCTTCCCGTAAGTAGAATCACTGAAATAAGCTTCCCATATGTAAATTTATGCAAAAATACATTTCTTATGTCAAATTACCAAAATACCCCTTCGGGGTGGCAAATTACCAAAATACCCCCGTTACACTTAAATTCTCAAAAATGACTTTTCCATAAGCAAAGTCACTAAAATAATCTTACTGTATGTAAATTTACTTCAAAATACCTCTTATAGGTAAAATTACCAAAATACCCCTTCGGGTGGTAAATTACCAAAACACCCCTAGGGGTTTTCGGCAAGGGAAAAATATCTTAAACTGCTATTTTAAGCATCCGGATATTATTTCTGGCCTAAAAAGTATTTTAGAAATTTTTCGCCCGAAAATCCCGAACCGGTGTCCGGACCGAGCGCTAAAAGGCCAGTTTCGCGAAAAATACCTATCTGCCTTGGAATGGACCAAAATTTTAGATAATGAATCATATATGTAAAATAAGGTATGCATAAAATTTTCAGATCAAAATATCTTGGTTTGATATGCTAAATAATTCGATAGAGTTATTTAATCGGTGCTCCAATTTAGCACTCTTCGCGGACTCCAAAAATTCCCAAAATTTTTCAGAGCATAGTTCTCGTAAAATTATCAGGGGTTACTGTTTTTAGTTTTGTCTAATTTTGGCTCTAGCCATTTATAAAAATTTGGATTAGAAACTACCTAAATAACCCCTACTTTTAGTGACACTTACAAACACTATTCAAATTGAAACACACAGTATTACACCCTCAATCACACGCATCATCTTCAACCTCCAGCTGCCGTGACCCATCTTATACATCCAACAACCAGAATTACACTCTGATTTACCTAGCCACACTCCAAAACCCTAAAACCCATCACACTATCCTAATTACACTCACTTCCACTCAATCATACACTTAAATTACACATACACACACACACGAATCACAACTATACACTGTTACACACATTCACACACTTTAAACACACACCTGGATCCATTGCCCACCCAAATTCACTCACCCACACACCAATACACGTTTTTACTCCTATATATCATACATACACGCACACATACCCACAGAAATCACCTCGCATAACTCGAAAAACCCAGCTACCTATAAACTAAGAACACACAGTAAAGCACCTACATACACACGCACACAGTCCCACGATTATACGCTGAAAAACGCACACAACCTCACCCATATACACACTCTTATACTTTTAATTAACTCAGGCGTACACACACATATGCACAAAACAATTCCCCCTCCCCTTCTGCACTCACAGCAAACACACGCACCCACTGCACAGTTTGTGCACACACACCACCAACACAAACTGATAAACACACTAAACAAAGAAGAATTTACCTTTAAGCAACTTCCTCCAACTTCTCTCCTTCTCTCCCTTCCTGCCTCCTTTTCCCCTTCTCTCCCGAAATTTTTGTTTCCTGCTCTCCCTCTATTTTCTTCAATGTTTCCCTTCTGTTCTTCTTCACTGTTCATTCTTTTCCTTCTTCTGTTTCTTGTCTTCCTTTCCCGAAAGGGAAAGGTTTCCCTTTTTGTTTTTTTTGTTTTTCTTCTTTAAATTTATCCTTCCCTTCTCAATTATCTTCTCCTTTTTTTTCTTAGCTTAGTCATTAAGCTAGTAGGAGGTGGCACTCCCACAAATTTTCCTCAAAATTCCAAATTAACCCCCAAGATTTTCCAAAATTATATTTTTGCCCATAATTCTTTTAAGCTTCCACAAGCTTCTAATACTCGAGTATTATTCAAAATTAGCGCCCGTTTATTTTTTGGAGCCCGAATGGTTATTTTAATTGGCTCCCCGTTACACTTAAATCATCAAAATGATCTTTCTGTAAGCCAAATCACTAAAATGTCCTTACCGTATGTAAATTTACTCAAAAATACTCTTGATGGGTAAAATTATCAAAATATCCCCTTGGGGTAGCAATTACCAAAATACTCCCGAGGGTTTTCGGTACCAGAAATTATTTTTAGCATCCTGAAGTCATATTTGGGTTAAAAAAGTATTTAAAATTTTTTTTGCGAAAATATCCCGAGTCGGTATCTGAACTGAGCACTAAAAGGCCAGTTTTGCAAAAAATACCTATCTGCCTCAGAATGGCCCAAAATTTTAGAATATGAATCATATCAATAATAAGATTTTTATAAAATTTTCAGACCAAATTAGCTTGGTTTGCTATACTAAATAATTTGATAAATTTCTTTACTCAGTACCTAAAAATTAGAGCCTGTCGCGAACACCAAAAATTCTTAAAAAATTCCAGAGCGTATGTCTAGTAAAAATATTTAGGGTTATAGTTTTGGACTTTCTCTAACTTTGACCCTAACTATTTATAAAAATTCGTGAAAAAACAGCCTAATTAATTTCATATCTTTAGTGACAATTACGTTTACTATTCAGATTAAGCACACTTACTAAAACACCTTAGAAACACACTCTTTCTTCTACTTTCTTCCTGCGAGATCCATTACACATGCACAACTCCCTTACCCAATATGCTATTCTGAAACACACACACTACAACACTAATCTACATTTAATAATAGCTATAACACTTAATACGCAATTACAAGTTTTTATACAAAATCATGCACACACACTCCCAAGCCCGAAGAACACACACACTGCCACACACTCCATACACCTTGCCACCATTCAACACACACACACACACACACACACACACACACACACACACACACAGAGCCTACACACGCACATACATCCACAATACACCTCGATCTTCCCTTGTAATCAAATACCCGTAGCTTCACACACACACACACACACACACACACAGAGCAAGTACACATGTCTACCTTCATGCAAACACACACATACCCAATCACGGTCCCCTCTGCTGAGCTCTACCCTCTGCTGAGCTCTACCACTGCCACAAGTCCCCACAAACTCACATACACCCACCAATGCTCCATATTACAAATATACACATGCCTAAACTCCTAATTCCCTCTTGTGAATCCACACCCAAAGCAGTCCCCACAAAGCAAAACACACACACACACACACACACACACACTCACAGTGTCTAGAACCAGGGGCAGACCTACGTTGTGACAAGGGGGCTGAAGCACCCCTTACTTTTGGGGAAAAAAATTCTTTCAGGAATCACACCGCGACTCCACCCATTCCCCCAGACGTCGTTCTAGATACCTCGTTCCCCGAAAGACACACTCGGAAGTCACTCTTCTATCTATCTATCTATCTATCTATCTATCTTACTGTGACCGTGAGTGATCGACCGCCGATGGACTAAGCTTCGGCAGCCCGTGATGACTGACGAGGCAACTCTGACAGATCAAGATTTGCCGGCGATCACCGACGCCTTGACGACGGAGACGAGATCTGGCCTCATTCTGCTCTTCGACTGCTACTTCGAGGATTCGACCAGATCTGGTCCCTCATCCCCTGTCGGCAATGACTGACGAGGCTCCCTGCCCGCAATGACTGACGAGGCAACTCCAACAGATCAAGATCTATCGGTGACCACCGACGCCTCAACAGCGAAGGCGAGATCTGGCCCCTCACTTCACTCTTCGACTGCTACTCCGAGGATTCGACAGATCTAGTCCCTCATCCCCTACTGGGGATGACTGACGAGGCTCCCTGCCCTCCCTGCCTTCAGTTCAAAGGTCAAAGCAGACCTGTAGAGGTCCATGAGTCAGTGTGGGTCTTTAATGCGTTATTGTTATGTGTCATGTATGATGTATCATACTATCAGTCCATCATGTATGCGTCGTATACTGAGTAGGTGTGGGTCATTTACATTTTTGTCAAACCACTTATTCAGCTGGATATTATCCCATTAAATGTTCAGTCTTGCACCAAAAAAATGTTCAGTTAAAAAATAAATAAATTATATCGATTCATCAAAAATTTTGATGAATTCGATGTAATTTTTGCACCTCCTGAAAAAAATTTCTAGTTCTGCCCCTATCTAGAACACACACCCACTAACTAAAATCACACGCTAAATATATACGAAATGAATTGTGGAACCTACCTTACAATTTTCTTCAAATCCCTTTCTCTCTCACTATCTCTATTTTCTTTCTTCTCTTTTTTTTCTAACCCCCCCGAGCTCTGCTTTTGCTGCTGCTCTGTTTTTTTTTTCTTTTATTTCTTCTTTTGTTACTGTTCATCCAGAGCTTCTCTCTCTCTCTCTCTCTCTCTCTCTCTCTTGTTTGTTTTCTTTCCATTTAGGATAAAACTAATTGAAATAAAAAAAGAGCATCAGATTAGTCACCAGCCAAAAATAGCAAGGGGTGGCATCAAATTATGCTTCCCTTCTTAAAATTTGACATCTAGGCATACTTTCAACAATTTACAAATTGACCCCCAAAAGTTTCCATAATTACAAAATAACCCCAAATTTTGTATAATTGCATTTAAGCCCCAAAATTATTCTAATCATTTTCAATTGAATTAAAAATCACTAAAGATATATACTAGCATTCATTTTTATTATTTTTCATCGCTAAAACTATAATTTACTTTTATGCCTCCAAAGTTTTTTTTTTCAAAATTACAAAAAATGCCCTAAAATTTTTGAAAGTACATTTTTATTCCAAAATTCTTTTAAGCTTCAATACTTTACTGATACCAGAACATTACTTAAATTTAACGCCCGTTTATTTCTCTGGTCTCCGATAGTCATTTTAAACTGCTCCCAAAGTTCGAGGTATTACATTTTTAGAGTTAGGTTTAGTGTGTTAATGGAGTGGAGCTAAAAAAAAATAAAATCTGAAAGAAAAAATAGATTGTCCACATTAAGCAACAATAGCCTATCCAACAGCCACATTTTATATGCCTAGATGTGCTCCTCTACCACCACTATGCACCTTGCGCTTTGGTTGCTAGGCTCACTAGGCGCGCACCTTATTAAACGCGATGCGCCTAGGCCTAGGCGAGGCACGAGGGGTGCGCCTAGCTGTGCCTAGCACCTAGGAGTGCGCCTAGGCACGCTTTTTATAACACTGGTCGAAGGTTTCCTCGAGGTCCTGGACATGGAGCTCTGCTTTGGCACTTTTCACTGACATATCATCTACATAAACTTCTATGTTTTTTTCCATCAGGTCATGGAAGATCATGTTCACCAGATGCTGATATGTAGTTCTCGCGTTCTTGAGCCCAAAGGGCATGACTTTGTAGCAGTACAGTCCACGTTTTGTGATGAACGAAGTCTTGGGAACATCATCTTCTTACATCATAATATGATTTTACCTGAAGTAAGCATCCATGAAGCTTAACAACTCGTGTCGTATGGTAACATCAATAAGGATATCAATTCTGGAAAACAAATAACTATCTTTCAGGCATGCTTTGTTTAAGTCAGTGAAGTCATGCATATCTGTCATATGTTTGAACCATGACAATGTTGGCAATCCAGACTGGATAATGAAATTCTTTAATGAACGCTGCCTCCAATAGTTTATTCACTTCTTCTTCTATCTTCATCTGCCTTTTTGGAGTGAAAGTCCATTTTTTTTCAGTTTGGCAGGCTTTTTGGCATGACATTCAGCCGGTGTGTGATTACTCCACGATCGATTCGGGGCATATCTATCGTTTTCCATGCGAATATGTTTGCATAGCTTCGTAGTAGGTCAACAAGCTTGAGTTTGATCTCCTCCCTAAGACCAGATTCTTTTCATTAATTCTGGGATAGATCTGTATGCTTAAGAGATCTTCAACTGGTTCGCCCCTCCGTGTCTTTGTTTCATCCCTGAGGTGTTTAATAATGAAGGCCTCTTTGTTCTTCGTTCGGTATGATGCTACATAGCATTGTTAGGCTACAGTATGGTCACCCTTCACTTCTCCTACTCCATGTTCTGTGGGGAACTTCATTTTTAAGTGAAATGTAGACACTACTGCCTTCAGTCAATTTAATGCGTTGTGTCTAAGTACGACGTTATAGGTTGAAAGAACATGCACAACTACTAAATCTAACATCAAGTTGGCTTGGGCTAGAGGCGTGCCTACGGTACTAGGGAGTGCAATAACCCATTCAACTGTGGATGGATGATTAGAGAAGTCGTAGAGTGGCGTATCCATCTTATAAAGTCGATTTGATGGGATGTTCATCTTCTGAAAAGCGTTGTAGAATAGAACTTCAGTTGAACTCCCGGTATCAACCAAGATGCACTTTACATCTTAAGTTCCCTACTCCGAGGGTGATGATCAATGGATCATCATGGGGGCTCTTCACATTCCCTGTATCATCTTCCAAATGGAGTTGCGGGCACTAATAAAGTCTTATGTTTCTTGTTTGGCAGTTGGTTTGTTATGCATACCTCTCTCGCATGTGCCTCACGAGCCTGTCGAACAGGCCTCTTACTACCATGGCCCAAAGATGGTGTTAATCATACATGCATTCTCTTGTCATTCTTTTCTTTCTTTAAGGGTTGGATTCGTTTTTCTTTGACCTTCTTTGGTGCACCACATACTTCTTCAAGTGTCAGCACTTAATCAAGTCCTCAATTGCTTGCTTGAGCGACTTCTAATTGTCAGTCATGTGTCCATGATTACTGTGGGAGCGGCAACCATAGGCTTTTGTCTCTCTACTTCCTGACAACCTCATCTTCTTTGTCTTGTTAAAAGCCTCCATGTCCCTTGTCTTATGCAATATCTGTGATGATCAAGTATTGAGGGGTAACAAGTTCTTCATATCGAGTGGCTCCTTGAGGCTCCTTTTGTCCCATTTTGAACGCTTAGACTTCTTCCCGTTTCCTGAGCTTCCTTCAGAGAAGTGTTTTTCTTCCTCTTAATCGTTTCCATTTCGTCGCCCTTTATGAGTCTCCAGGTACTCTTCTTCTTGAATGTACTTGTTAGCTTCATCAAACAGGGCACTCATATTTCCCGGTGGACTCTTATTGACTGAGAACGCGAACTTGGATGTGGGTCGAAGGCTACATAGAAAGGTTGTGTACTTGACTCATTTATCCAGATTGTCAATCACTAGTGTGGCCGTATTAAACCGTCCTAAATATTGAGACATGGATTTATTCTTTTCTTGTACCACATTGAACAAGCTCGCCTAGTTCTTTCTTCTCGAGCGGTTGCTCACAAAATGCTTCTGGAAGAGGTCCAAAAGTTGAGAAAAGAATGGATGGATTTCGGTTGTAGGGACTTGAACCATACATGTGCAGCCTTTCACAAAGTAGTCGGAAAGGCCTGGCACATAACGATATTTGAAACCTAGAGTAGTAGCATGTTCATCTGGAGTTAATAAACATGTTCTCCACTATCAGTGCTCCCTTCATACAGATTACACTATGGCATTCTGAAATTAGGTAGAAGCTTTACTCTCTCGATTGCCTCAGATAAAGGAAACCCTGAATCTTCCCTTGAGGGAGATAGTCCTTTGGGATGAGGTTTAAAGATAATATTCCAAGAGTTTCATCCTTGGGAATGGTACTCAGGTGTTATTTGTCGGTGAGGTTATCCTTGAGAACACTCTACTTTTGACCAGTACTGCCTTGAGGGTTACCGACCTGCTCAGCGGAAGAATTCGTGCTATCTTTAAATGATGGGTCTTGACGATAGCACTAGCCACTCCTTGTGCTATGTTCCTCACTCTTCTCTTCTATGATATGTCAGGTTAGCTTGTGACTTGTACATATAACCATGACTAGATCGTGAGGAAAGTTAGAGACTGAGATCATTGGGATCAAGGTGAGGTTGATTGGTGGAGGATGAAGCCATACTACATCAAGAGTCCTCTATAACATGTTTAAAACATCCTTCAGTTCGTGAATTTCTCTCGTGGTGTTTACATATGGTGTCTTGAACATCTTATGATTGAGTGGTGATGAAGGTCATAGTTCTTCAAGGTAATAGTTGATGATTGGTTCCTTTGAGATCCATCGTTCAACTTAGGGATGGAAAATGTTATGTTAACATAAACATCTTCAGCAAACTCAGCACGGCGATGAAAGGGTGTCAAGTGTCGATCGCGAGAGCGACGAGAGCCGTTCGATAATGCGTGATGATCTTGGTTGGAACCACTAACTGGAGAGTCACTGGAGGATGAGTGATAGCCATGTGTCTCTCGTGGTCCCACGAATAGCGCTAATCTGTTACTGCTAAAAACTTGATCGGAAACCATGACTTCAGAATTGACCTACAAGACAGAAAAGAATGACCATCAGGAAGGGGTTCCAGCAGGGGAACTCTCTAATGCTTAAGTCAGAGTGCAACTAACGGGGTAGAACTTTGAGAAATCAAGAAGGCACAGTGTACGTGTGTGAAGTTGTTTGCGTACCTAGGGTAGTCCCCTTTATGTAGCTGTAGGTAAAAGACCCTTAGCAAGACTAGGAGTCTTGACAGCTGGACTTGGGCGAGATTTGTTAATATCGTATTAGGATCCTTGAGGATCGTTAAGATCTAATCAGGATCCTTTTAGAATTCTTGTCGTTTTGCTATGGTAACCACCAAATTCGTATTTGACTAGGCTAACCATGAGTCAACCCTGCCACGTGTCACCTCGATTAGGAGTATATTTTTAACTATATCATATACTATTATTAAGTTAAAAAATTTGAGAACAGATTCATTGGTTCTTCTAGTTTTTATAATGCTCAAACCTTATAATCATTTGTACCTATCCATCCTCTTGCTTCCATTCTTACAATTTAAAATTGCAAGGACAATGCTAAAAGGATTTTGTCTAGAGCTAAAGTTTTTCACTTTCTAATGCTACCCCAGCAAAGTTTCGGAATTCTACAGTTGTCCTTTCTATCTTACAAATGTGAATTAATATCATATCACAACTGGAGCTAATATATGTATAACGCTAGAAAAAATACTGATCCTTCCATTCCAAAAAAATTGATCATATATATATATATATATATATGGGAGCTGATCCGTTGATAGCGCTAGCAAAATGGGGTATTTTGCTAGCGCGATCTGACCGTCCATCCTGAAAGATGGACGGTCCAGATCGCGCCTTTTTCCAAAACTTTCCCCGTCCGCCATACAATCTCGCGGACGGGAATTTTACCTTTTTGCCCTCTTCCCATGTCCGCGAGACTGTCTCGCGGACGACTTTCGGTTCCTGACATGTGTCAGGAAAAAGGCATCCGCGAGACAGTCTCGCGGACGCCCTCTAGGCTGACACATGTCAGGACCTGTCCCGTCGGTCGCCTATAAAGTCTCCGTCAGAGCCCCGAGAACTGTTCCCCTTGGTATCTGTGACGTCAACAGTGTCCTGTTTGTGGGAGCTCTCCAATGTAGCGGACGGCGTCCCTTCGTCCACTCTCTCCTGCTATAAATATTAAATCAGATCGGGCTATATATATTATTGTAGCGGACGGCGTCCCCCTCTCTCTCTCTCTCGAACATCTAACCCAAGCCGCTACCCCATCTACGGCGACCCACATCTCCGGTCACCCACATCTCCGCCGACACCACCGTCCTCCCCTCAACGCCGATCTCGATGGCTTCTGGATCGGAGACCACCTACGCCTACGATTATATTGGCAACTTGCACCTGGTAGGCAAACACTTTTTCAAAGTCATGATGCCGGGATTTGAGCATGAACTTGTAGGCTATCCCTCTTTCTCTGTATTTTCGTGTGTTAAAAGTTTGATCTTTTGTTTTTCTTAACCAAAACTAACCTATTTTTTGTATTGTGTTTGGTAGGACATACCGGAAGCATTTACCAATCAATTTACAACAATTCATGATAGTGCAAGATTATATAGCCGCAAGGGGGCATGGCAGGTTGAAATCAAGCTGAAGCCCGGCCGATCCCAAAAAAAGGAATTCGCAGAGGGTTGGAACGTCTTCGTGCGCCAGCATGGCCTCGAACTCGGGGACTTTGTAGTGTTCGAACACCTTGGGTGGTGGGATTTTCAAGTTGTAATCTTTGATCGGAGCGCTTGTGAAAAGCTTTCGTACCCCATTTGTGAACCATAGTTTATTATAATAAAAAATTTTATGTTCTTGTTTATTATGTTTCCAAATTTTTTCTTGCTTAATTGTGCCTTTTTTTGTTGCCTTGATATATTGAGATCGTTGATTATGAATCGTACATTATTTTTTGAAAAAATTGAGATTGTTGATTCCGTCGCTAAAACAAGTCTTCGGGCGTCAGTTTATTAAAATAGCATTAACCTACTATGTCGCTAAAACAAGTCTTCGGGGCCAATTTATTTCAATTTATTAAAACTGCATTACGGGCGCCAATTTATTCCAATTTATTACATTACGCTACATTGTATAGCTCTATATATAGCGCAAAGTAGCTCTACAATATAGCGGATATAAGGCCTCCGCTTAGGCCGGGGTTCGGGAAGGTCGGAACTAAATGTCTGGTCCGTGCCAACCATTTTCTGGTCCAACACTATTTTTTTTATTTTTGGTATGTATATCCGCGATACTATATAGCGGACAGTCTATCAGCGTCTGCGGGGCCGTCCGCTACATAGTATAGCGGACGTAGAGGACAACCAAAAGAAAAAAACTAAGTATTCTGCGGGGCCGTCCGCTACATAGTATAGCGGACGTAGAGAAGACAACCAAAAGAAAAAAAAACTAAGTGTTGGAGAGGGGGGATTCGCGGGGCCGTCCGCTACATAGTATAGCGGACGTAGAGAAACAACCAAAAGAAAAAACTAAGTGTTGGAGGGGGGTATTCTGCGGGGCCGTCCGCTACATAGTATAGCGGACGTAGAGAAGACAACTAAAAGAAAAAACTAAGTGTTGCAGAGGTGAAAAAACTAAGTGTTGGAGAGGTGAAACTAAGTGTTGGAATGGGTATTCTGCGGGCCGTCCGCTACATAGTATAGCGGACGTAGAGAAGACAACCAAAAAAATTCTGTGGGGCCGTCCGCTACATAGTATAGCGGACGTAGAGAAAACTACCAAAACAACCAAAAGTCTATCGTCCGCGATACTATATAGCGGACAAGGAACAGACTGGTGTCAACCGCGATACTATATAGCGGACGGCAAATATATATTGTCCAGCGGACAGCAAATATATATATTCAAACCCAAAAGAAAGTCCTATAACTTCTACACTCTTCTCCGTTCTTCCTACTCACAAATATTCCCAGCGGCGTTGGCAAGCAGATCTGCGCAATTTCTTCATAAGAGCAGCTTTAATACCCTAATAGATCACGTAAGTTCACAAAATCAATCCTTTACATGTTTCTAATCTATAGTTGTGATCAATATTGCGTTTTATGCGTGGTTTTGATTATGCATTGAGCATGTGCTAGCGATGATGAGGATTTATATATGTATGTATTTGTTCATGTGCTAGCGTTTGTAAAATCCGATTCCATAGTTTCAGTTGCAAAAAATGGAATTTATCCCTGGACCAGAAGATCCATCCGTGTTATACGACCAAGCCAACCATATCAGTACGCTCATATGGGATGGTGGAGTAAGATACATTATTTATCAACTTTCTTATTATTACGAACGTTGTTTTACCGTTCATTTTGCTTAAATTGTATTTATTAATAATTCGTAGGAAAGAGAACTTCTCACCACCGTAGAAGTATCTCGCGAGTTCACGAGATGGAAATTGAACAAGTCCCAGAAAAGGATACTGCGTGGAATTGGGTTTGGGATTTTCACGCATGGGCAGATCTTTCAACAGCTTGACCGGGCCTTGATAGGTGCCCTTGTTGAGAGGTGGAGAAGTGAAACGAATACGTTTCACTTCCCGCTCGGAGAGATGACGATTACCCTAGAAGATGTAGGGTTCATCTTGGGGTTGCCGGTGACGGGGCGGCCGGTAATTGCTCCTCCGTCAGACGCAACGAATAAGAGAACAGCGCGAGACTTCTTCACTTCGATACCCCAGGATCAATTTAGCACTGGTGGTATAAAGTTGAAGTGGTTGGTAGATACCTACGGGGTTTTGCCGGAAAACTATACGGGCCGTGAGCTTGTGGTGTACACAAAGGCCTTCCTCTTGTGGGTGATGGGGGCAATTTTATTCCCAACGACGTCGAAGAACACGGTCAGCGTGAAATATTTACCGTTGTTGGGTAACCTGTCGGAGGTTGGGGATTATGCCTGGGGTGCAGCGGTTCTTTCGTATCTGTACCGAGCATTGCACAAGGCAACGAGGCCCAACTCCAAAGCCATATGTGCATGTCTCTCGCTATTGCAGGTATATCATATAAATCATGTCTTCGTTATTGTGTTTTATTTTTGTTGAATCGACGATATAAATATAATTTTTTGATGTTCTCAGGTGTGGTCTTATGAACACCTTGCTCCCGGTGCACCAACGCGTAGGGATGGAACCGATAAAGTCTGGCCTCGGTTGTGTGCTTGGGAGTACAGCCGGAGGGCTAGCCACTACAAGAGGAGAGTCGATCCCCATCACAACATTACGTACTATCGAGGGGAGTTCGACCGTCTATCTCCGGGCCAAATGCGTTGGGCACGACGGGTGGGAGAGTCGTTCGTCTTCACGCTCTCCGGGTTGCAGCGCACACCCCTGATCCATTTCGAGGTCGCAGAGTGGCAGCTGCCCGACCGAGCAATGCGCCATTTTGAGTTGGAGCAGGGTTTGCCAGTCGATGCCCCGGATATGAGGGTTAACAGGAACCCACCGGATGTCGGAGTGTTTGGCACCGCCAATGCGTACGAATTGTGCGCGGCCGAAATAGAGCTTTGGACTTCTTGGCAGGACACACTGGCGGCCATCGTCTCGGAGCCAGACCCCGTTATCAGCATCGATCAGTACGATGAGTGGTACTACCGCATCACGCGGAGGAGAGTAGCCCCTGTAAACTTTGAACGTGGGGAGAGGTATGCGCCTAGGGGTCAGATCGATGAGCGTATGGCATACAATCTCGTAAGTTGCCCAACAAGTCTGACTTGAACCAAATTAGTTGAATATAAATGTCTGATTGAAGTTACTTAATTTTTTATCTCTTTGGATGTAGGTTAATGCCTCGCTTGCATTCTTCCAGAAGTTGAGTGAGCGGAGGGATCTGGTGAGCGCAATGGGCGAGGATCTTTGCCAACAGGCTGCGACATTGGCTTTAGGCTGCGGGAATTTTTTGCGCCAAGCATCGGGCCAGTCTTCGGGAGTCAGCCCGGGAATGGGTTATACGGGCGTCAGCCAGGGATACGGTGATCCCTCTGGACAGGCTTCAGGGGTGAGTCAGGGAGTTGGTGGTACCTCTGAAGCGGGGATGGGACAGGCTCAAGCGTCGTGGGGCGATTACAGCGGCCCCTCCTTCAATTTGTTCCCGGAACCCCTCTCTCAAGTCACGCAAGACTGTCCTTTCGGAAACTACGGTTTCTCCGAGGCACTGCCCATTGTCCCGTGGGCGGGACCAGTTGGCGGCCCCGGAGGGGAATATCAGCCAGCTGAAGAAATATCAGCCGGCCGAAGAAGGAATTGGAGGCCAATATCCCCCGATCGACCCCCGAGGGCAATATCCGAAAGGGCATCCAGCCAGGCCCCTAAAGCCGCATAAATGCGATCTAATCCGAGCCCGTTATTTTAGCGGGGCCCCCCAAGACGGAGCGTCGTATGACATGGATCACCCCGAGGGCTTGGATTACAATGCCTCTTGGACAGAGATCGCCTCGCTGGCGCCGGGAGCTTGGTTAGACAGCGGTGTCATCTCGCACTACGTGCAAATTCTGAGGCGAAGGTGTCGGGAGCATCCAAACATCGGTCCGCGCGTGTTTATCTTGGATGCTTTTTTCATCAGCTCCTAGTACAAGAGTGGCACGACTGGGGCAATGCAAGGAAGGGGAGAGGCCATGGCCCAGTGGAAACCGTCCCCTAACCTACAAGCATATCTTGCTAGGGATAGTCCAGTGAGCGCAAGTGTTGCCGACGTGTTTCTAATCCCCTTTTTAGGGAATGCCCACTGGTACTTGGTTTGCTACGAACCATTACAGAGCACGGTTTCAGTCGTCGACAGTCTCTACGATGATACCGACGTGATGCCTGTGATTGATATGTACCGAGGCATAGGCCAGTTGGATGCCATGGTAAGATCCTGTTTCCTTCTTGTTGTAACTTGCATATTATAAAACTGATTAATCTTATTTTGCTAGCTATGTTTAATGCTTATTATGGTTCTCGCAGAATCTTTTTGCTGCCCTGGTCAATGGTAGGCGTCGGGAGAAGGTATCGCGCAGGCCGGTCCTCATTTTCCGATTGAAGAGGAGTAGGCCCAAGCAACATAATTCCTCGGACTGCGGCGTCTTCCTCTGCATGTACATGGATTACATTTGCCGGTCTGAGAGCCTCAAGAAGACTGTCTGGAGCGAAGAATGCATACAAGACTTTAGGTATAGGATTGCTTGGCAAATTATGAATGGCCGGCCTAGAGCTATTAGGTTTATTGTAAATCCGTGTAAGGAACATCATTCCCGCGAGAGATGATGTTCCCCAATTCACATTGTAACGTTACAACACTTTTTTAAAAAAAATTATTGAATGCGATTGATTTTATTGACCGATATGATTTAACGGTGGGAAACCAAGTGTTGGATATCTGTCTATCTGCAGGGCAAGTGTTCAAAAAATAACCAAGTGTTCGATAATCAGTCTTTCTGCGGGGCCGTCCGCTACATAGTATAGCGGACGTAGAGAACCAAAAAAAAAACTCAAGTGTTGGAGAGGTGGGTATTCTGTGGGGCCGTCCGCTACATAGTATAGCGGACGCAGAGAAGAGAACCAAAAAAAAAAAAACTAAGTGTTGGTATTCTGCGGCGCCGTCCGCTACATAGTATAGCGGACATCGATAAAACAACCAAAAAAAACTAAGTGTTGGAGAGGGTGTTGGAGAGGGTATTCTGCGGGGCCGTCCGCTACATAGTATAGCGGACATAGAGACTGTGGCCGTCCGCTACATAGTATAGCGGACATAGAGAAAACAACCAAAAAAACTAAGTGTTGGAGGGGGTATTCTGCGGGGCCGTCCGCTACATAGTATAGCGGACGTAGAGAAGACAACCAAAAAAAAAAAAAACTAAGTGTTGGAGAGGGTGTTGGAGAGGGGGTTATTCTGCGGGGCTGTCCGCTACATAGTATAGCGGACGTAGAGAAGAAACCAAAACAAAAAAAAACTAAGTGTTGGAGAGGGGGTATTCTGCGGGGCCGTCCGCTACATAGTATAGCGGACGCAGAGAAAACAACCAAAAAAAAACTAAGTGTTGTAGGGGGGTATTCTGCGGGGCCGTCCGCTACATAGTATAGCGGACGTAGAGAAACCGCTACATAGTATAGCAGACGTAGAGAAAACAACCAAAAAAAACTAAGTGTTGTAGGAGAGGTATTCTGCGGGGCCGTCCGCTACATAGTATAGCGGACGTAGAGAAAACAACCAAAAAAAAACTAAGTGTTGGAGAGGTATTCTTTAATACCTTAGGTTTCTAATGTTGTGCTGCGCAGTGTAGCGGACAGTGTAAGAAATCACATATAAAAAAAAACTAAAGGTTATTACAAAATGTCCGACAGGTTTGATGGCTCATAAAAGATTATTACAAAATATTCAGTACACTAAAGTTCCACTGCAGCTTGTTCGTCCTCATCCTCGGCATCATCTTCTTCCCCGTCTTGCAAAGGCACTGGACTTATCCCCAGTGCCTTGTAATGGTTCCGCTTGTCGTGGTCGGTCATTTTGTTGCACAATGCACACCTTCTCAGCTTTTTTGGTTGAGTTGCCGTCTCAATAGAGCTTTTCATCCGCGTAGATCTCTTGCGGCCTTTCGTTTGCGATATAATTGGATCCGAAGGCCGGATATCATTGTCGTCTCCCTCCCCCGGCTCGTCATCTTCTGATCCCGTCGTAGGCTCGGTGTCAACCGCATTGCTGACTGAAGCTGCTTCCAATTGGTCGACGATGGGCTCTTGCTGCTGAGCTACCTCGAGGAGATGTTTATATCCGACCATTGTAGCAGCACCCTTTACGGACAAACGGGTGAACATCGTCACCAGATGATTATACCGCAACGTCTCTGATTCTTCAAAGTCAGTATACGGGTGCTCCGGAAAGGAAATGGTACCGTGCAACCTGTTTGCACCTTTCGTCCACCGTGGCAGGACGTATTTATCGGGGATTGTCCTGATATTCTTCTGTGTGAAAAACCGCAGAATGTGTCTACACAGGATGCCATGGAACTCAAACTTCTTGCAAACACATGTCACCGAGTCCGTCAATGTGTCGTGGGTCACCGTATAAATTCTGCGCAGCTTCTCAGGGACGAGGTCATTCACGAGCGAATAAACCTTGTACTCACGCGACGACTTTTCTGCCACCTTGTATATACTGTATCGGCCCGATTTTTGCAGCTCTACTTGGTATAGCAGGAAGATCTCCTTCGTATAGACTTTGGCACCGTTCAGCTCCAGCGGGGTCTCAAGCAACCTTCTCCTTTGCTTGTACGTGGTTGCAAAGTCTGCAGCCCTTTCTTTCACGAACAACGACGCAACCGCTTTTTGTGCTGATGTGACGAAACTCTTCAAATTGGTAGCTGTACCCACATAACTATCGAACGTGGCATTCATAGATTCACTCCTGCCCGTCGTTTTCATGCCCGCAGAAAAATGACTTCTCGTGTAAACGCCAATCCATTGCTCTTTGAGCCCGTACAAGTGCTGGAGCCACTCGTTGTCTTGCAATGAGTAATCCCGAACAAGCTTTTCCCACCTCTCCTCGAATTCCTCAATCGTTAATGACTTGAGGACGCATTTGTCAAAATCCTGTTTAAAGTCTGGATACTTTGCGTACATGTGATGCAGACGTTCCGGGTATTTGTTGCTTATGTGCCAAGTGCACAAGTTGTGTCGAGTATCTGGGAAGACGGTAGCAATAGCCTTCTTCATTGCCAAATCTTGATCGGTGATGATAACAGTCGGTGCTTTGAAGTTCATTGCTTCCAGCCACACCCTAAACAACCATTCAAAAGAACTCTCGCTCTCGTCCCTTAACAAGGCGAACCCGAACAGGATGGAGTGATAATGATGATTGACGCCCGTGAAAGGAGCGAACGGCATCGAGTACTTGTTGGTACGGTATGTGGTGTCGAAAGTCACGACATCCCCAAAATGCTTATAAGCTAGCCTCGAACGACCGTCGACCCAAAAAATTGTGCTAACTCGATGCTCGTCGTCAAGTTTATAGTCGAAGGTAAACTGCGGGTCCTCCATCTGCATCCGTTTCAATAGGCTCATTGTCGCTTGCGCATCATTGAGGTCATACGCGGCTCGTCTATGGGTTCGGACCGCGTTACGAACGTCTGTCGTGTTAAAGTTTAAATTTTGAATTCCCCCAGCCTGTTCAGCAAGAACATTAATCATGTCGGTAGGTCCTAGCCGCGCATCGCTCATTGTGTGAATTAGGCTCCTCGCGACCTTACCCATCTTCTTGTGTTGATGCATCTGACTCACCTTAGAAGGGGTTACTAACGGGTGATTGTGTGCCAGTTCCAGGCTGGTAATAAGCCAATGATCTTGTTTGGCTTTATAGCTTACGAACATCTTGACCTGGCAATTCGTGCGCGCAAAGCAATCCCGTCTTCTCCGCGCATACCATATTTCGTCATCATCACTGTCATCGTTGCCTACGCGTGTCTCATTTTGCACTGGGTTTCTGCCCCTATGACACTCGTATAAGCGAGAGCATATCCTTTTCGATACGCTGCTTGTTCTTGTAGTTTTTATTCTAATGCCAAAACCAACCCTCAATGAATAAGCTCGAAAACATTCTCCAGCTTCTTCCAACGTTTGAAAGGTTCGTCCTAGATACGGATCACTAGCATCTACGGGGGTGCTGGAACTCGACACGAAATCAGACATTGTGAAACAAGACCTATGTAGAAATAGAATACGCTTATTATCTCAAAATTATCTTGACGATTAGACCGATTTAGGATACCATATACATAATCTCAAAAGTGCTCCCATTTTGCTAATTATATATTTACTGAACATAACAAATTAAAATTACTAAGATAAACGGTAGCAAGATCACAAACTTACCTTGCTTGAGTGATGCTTGAACCAAGTGTTACTCGAAGCTTGAAGGGTGCTGAAAATGAAAGCAAGTGAATCTGAAGCCCGCAAAAATTTTGCTGAAAGAGCCGAGAATTAGGGAGACTTTATAGGCGACCGAAGGGACAGTTCTCGGGGCTATGACAGGAGACTTTATAGGCGACCGACGGGACAGGTCCTGACATGTGTCAGCCTAGAGGGCGTCCGCGAGACTGTCTTGCGGAAGCCTTTTTCCTGACACATGTTAGGAACCGAAAGTCATCCGCGAGACAGTCTCGCGGACATGGGAGGAGGGCAAAAAGGTAAAATTCCCGTCCGCCAGACTGTATGGCGGACGGGGAAATTTTTTGGAAAAGGGCGCGATCTGGACCGTCCATCTTTCAGGATGGACGGTCAGATCGCGCTAGCAAAATACCCCATTTTGCTAGCGCTATCAACGGATCAGCTCCCTATATATATATATATATATATATATATATATATATATATATATATATATATATATATATATATATATATATATATATATATATATATATATATATATATATATTTGGGCTGTCCCAAAAAAATTAATCACTTTCTACTTAAGAAAGATTCTATAGGGGATTTTTCATGTTTACCTTTTTTTTACACTTTTTTAATTTTATTTCTCTCTTCACATTTAATCTTCTACCAACTCATTTTTCTCTCTCTAGGCCCACCTTCTTCCCTCCCTCTCCCCCTCTCTCTCTCTTTGTTGGGGTAGAATGAAAAACTCATAACATATGTTTCATATCCTAAATAAGTGTGCAAGTCAAACACGATCAATTAATTACGGATGGAGAGAGTATATTTCTAGTTGTTATTTAGCCGTCCGCTGAACATCATGGACGACTCAGATTTCATATTTTTTGGCCAAATTTGGCAAGCTTGCAAAATAAACCTACCCTCTCTTTAGTGAGAAAAAAAAGGTTCATGCAACCGGCTCGTGCAACAAGGCGGGAAAGAAAGATAATGAAATTGATCTTCCTTAGTGATGTGATGTAAGTGCATATGGTTGATATGACTTAATTGTTTTTCATTTTGTTTCACTTCTTCCTCCCCTACCCCACCACCATCCCCGGCCTGGCTGTACCACCTAACCCATATGTCATCCCCATGCTCCCACGCACTCCCACAATTGCACCACTTCCCCAACCTAGGACGCGCGCATGTACACAACTCACATAATCAATCACACACATAATAGCACGCGCGCACAAGTGTGACTGTTGTGTGTGCATGTGTTTTGTGTGAACTTTGTGCTCGCATGTGCATGCGTGTGTGTGTGTGTGAGAGAGAGAGAGAGAGCACACAGTGGTACGTGTGGGTTGGTGGAATGGGTGGGAGGATGGGGCGGGGAGTGGGTTGGGTGGTGCAGGCAGTAAGAGGAAGAGGGTAAGCGCGAGAGAGGGGGAAGGGACAGAGGAATTTTCACAAATGGAAAGCCTACCTTAGCGAAATCTTGAAGGAAAAATAAAATTTGAGCCATCCTTATTGTCACGTGGACGGCCAAAAATCAGATAGAAAAATTGCATTTTTTCTAACGCTACAGTGGACCAATCCCCATTCTAATTAGTAGTACTTTCAGTTTTTTCCCTTAAAACATATACCGGACAAATTTGCCCCTTACGTATTTCCAAATTTCAAAGTTGTATCTATCTCATCACTATGATTATCTATATCCATCCCCATACTATTAATAAAGGTTAGAGTTGGGAGAAAAGCATCCATTGGACAAGTTTGCCTAAAGTTTTTGAAATGCCCTTCTTGTGACTATGTCAACATAATTTAAGTTAAATTTAGCCCATCAACCACCGGGATCTTGTAGCTGTGCAGCCAGAGCAATACCAAAAAGTCAAATATCCAACGATAAAATGCCAACACAATCCACAAATTAAATCTACCACCATGTGGATCGCCACCAGCTTACCCTCATGGGGTGACATATAACAACCATTTTTCAGTTATGGGTGTCAACTATGTTTAGGTTGAAGACAATATTTTAATTGTTTATCAAAAGAAATGAACAAAGAAAAGGAAAGAACAAATGATTGAAAATAAAATGAGAAAGTAAAGATATGTGACAAATGATTGAAATAAAGCCACTAGGAAAAGACTAAATATATGTGACAAATGATTGAAAATAAAATGGGATAGTAAACTATGTATATAAATTTGTAATGAAAGGAGGGAAATTATCTTATATAGCTTGAGAGAAAAACTAATAGGGCTTCTCTAAACAATAGAAAAAATTTAAGATTAAAGGGAATACATAGAGAATTAGTGTAATATCTCGAACTTTGGGATCCGTTTAAAATAACCATCTATGCTTCAAAAAATAAACAGGTAATTATGGACAATGCTCGGGTATTAGTAGCGTATGCAAGCTTAAAACAATTTTGGGGCAAAAATGTGATTTCTAAAAGTTTTGGGGTCATTTTGTTATTTTGAAAAACTTTGGAGACATAAAATGTAAATTATAATTTTAGTGATAAAAAATGTTACAATGGGTGATGGAATATGTGTTTAGTGATGTCTAACTAAATTAATGAGGATTAGGAAAGTTTTTGGGGCTTAAAAGTAATTACATGAAGTTTGGGGTCATTTTGTAAATATGAAAATTTTGGGGGCCAATTTGTAATTTTGAAAAGTATGCACCTATGTGTCAAATTTTAGAAACCATTCTTTAAAGTGATGCCAACTCTTGCTAGGTGCTTTATTATAAAATATAGGATAGGATAATGTTTTAAAAGAAAACAAAAGAAAAGAGGGCAAATCTCGAATGAACAGTAATAGGGAAAAGAAACAAGGAACAACAGAGAAGAAGGAGAAACAAAACAGGGAGCTCGGGGAAGGGAAGGAAGAAGAAAAGGGGAGAAAATCGTGGGAAATTCAAAGGGTAGTCCCTTTTTCCCCTTTGGTAAGGTGATAAAATTGTGTGTGTGTGTTCTTGAGTATAGTGTGTGTCGATTTTTTTTGGGGGGGGGGGTGGTGTTTGTGTTTAATTATGTGTTTAGGATGGAATTGAGAGGGAAATGGTGTTGGTGTGTGTTGCCAAGGGTATGAGAGTGTGTAACCATGTGTTTTTGTGGTGCGTGAAGTGTGTGTATCATGTGTTGCTCTGTGTGTGTTTGTTTATATGTGTTTAGGGTGTGTGTGTTCATGGGTGATGGAGTAGCTATATGTGTTAGGATGTGTTAGAGTGGATTTAGGTATAGAATTTGTGTACTAAAAGAGTAGTAAAGTGTGTTTGGGAACTGCATGAGTGTGTGCACAACTGTGTGTGTTCGGTAGGAGGTAAGGGACGAAGTGTGTGTGTGTGTGTGTGTGTGTGTGTATAAGGGTGTGGTGTTTGTGTTTAATTGTGTGTTTTGGAGGGAATTGAGATCGGGAAATGGTGTTGGTGTGTGTTGCCAAGGGTATGCGAGTGTGTAACAGTGTGTTTTTGTGGTGCGTGAAGTGTGTGTATCATGTGTTGCTGTGTGTGTTTGTTTATATGTGTTTCAGGTGTGTGTGTTCATGGGTGATGGAGTAGCTATATGTGTAAATTATATGTGTTAGGATGTGTTAGAGTGGATTTACGTATAGAATTTGTGTGCTGGAAGAGTAGTAAAGTGTGTTTGGGAACTACGTGTGTGCACAACTCTGTATGTGTTCAACAGGAGGTAAGGGATGAAGAGTGTGTGTGTGTGTGTGTGTGTGTAAGGTGAAATAAGAGGTGTTTCAATTTGAATAGTAACAGTAAGTGTAACATCCCGGAATTTTCTGGAATGTTAGACACTCGATCGATCAATCATTAAACAATATTATCCTCAAAACTTAACCAAATAATAACTAAAACTTTCAGAACAACTAAACATCCATCAAAATATTTTCTCTCAATGTACAATTATATCTGGAAACTAATTTAAACCTGAATAAATAAACTATCAAAGTCACCCACACAGGGGTTCTAACAATCAATACCAAGATTTATTTTATTTTCTTTCGCTCGCTCGGCTTTAATCCTTATTCCGGCAACTTAATGTCGGCCATGACCTGCGGAAAGGAAGTCAAATGAGAGTGAGCTTTCAATAGCCTAATAAGGTCGATCAAAGACTTAAAAACAATAAAAAACGATTCGGACGATTTTATATTTACGCCAAATAAAAACTTTTAAAATGGGAGTAGAATGATTCAAACAATCTTTCTATATACAATCAAATGATAATTTTGAAAGGGTTTTCAAAGAAAACCACAACATTTTAATATAAACAACACAAGGATGAGTATCAACTCAGTTCCCTTAAATCAATAACCATTTTTAAAACATTAAAGTGCAATAACATATATAGAAAACATTGAACATGAGCAGTACAGAAGCAAAGCCACCCCGGTAGTGCTTGATACACTTTACATATGCATATGTATACTGACTAGTCCATCTAGGTACTAGTTAAACTCATCCAACAGACCATCCTTATAACGCCAACAATACAGACCGTCCTTATGGCTCCCAAGTTTACTAACTCATGTCAACATTGAGAATAAATAAATACAATTGAAAATATTCTACAATGGTAGAGTCAATATACAGATAAGAATGAAGCAGAATTTCAAATGATCGCTATCAGGCTCAAATTAGGGTTACACGGCGATTGAAAACATTTTCATACAATCATAGAAATCAACAATCAATGTATTATGTAAAACTGTTATTTTAAACATTTGAAAATAAAATAATGAAATGGGGTTCGGATATAATTCATTACCTCGGTCCAAGCTATACAATGCTACGCAACCTCAATCAAGATTCTCTGAATAAACCTAGATTGGCAATCCATTTGTTAGAACACAATCTATGATACATTACTATAAACCTAATATCGACTACCGCCCACGTGCTCACTTCTAACTCCGAAATCGCGCAACTCAAAACGGACCCCACACACGGCTAACCTAATAAAAAAATCTCGCACTCTTTAATGCTTAACGATACTTAAAATTCATAATAAATTACAAAAAACACTTTTATAGCTTAAAACATTAGAAAAGTCAAAATATGAATTTTCTAAATTTTTAAATATTTTCGAAATTGAAATAATTTCTTTAAATACAATAAAAAACCAAATAATTACCATAATTACTTCCAGTTGCAAAATAAATCCCATAATATTATAACAGCTTTATAATACTTATAAAAATTATAGAAATTAAAATCACAATTTAAAAGACATAAAAACTATTTTTAGATTTTTCATTTTGCTAAAAACAATGCGATACGGAAACTATATCAAATCAACTCCAAAAATCATAAAATTTAAACTGAGTATTATTTATACCATAAGGATATTACTATAATTTTCTCTGGGACATTTTCAGGGTTTAAATGCTTCAAAATAATTTTACAAATCTAAGTTTACATAAAATATTAAAAATACATATGATTTCAGAAAATTATCAAATTTCACCATAAATTCTAATATAGTCTAAGGTATTATAATTTAAAATTTTATGTACTAATATTTACTATACACTATCCAATGAGCAAGAACCTAACGCTACCTGTGTACACATATTTCAACAGCTTCTCTTCTCTCTACATCCACAGACCCAAAACAACACATGACACTCACCCATAAAGCACTCTCACACACAGCCCCTTTGTCATATATAAACACACACACATGACACTCACTCACGCACACAATATACACACACACACACACACACACAGTCCAAACACAACCACATATTCACTCACATACATACACACTCAAGCAACCCTCAAAACACCCACACATGTACCCATCTCACACTCACAAAACACACTTATACACATGCACAGACCCCCCCCCCCCCATACACTTCATACACCTAGGCCCCACACTACACAGCACACACACACTTTGCCCATTACATGCCACTGCATTATTTCGAGACTAAGCAACAGTGCAACACTTGATGTCAACAACCCAGCAGCAGTTCAGCTGCCTAGTAACACTGGCATCCTTCATTATTCACCCACTAACTCAAACAACTCTCACTTGAACACCTCACATTCCCACTGCCGTGATCTCCCTCTTCTTTCTTTTCTTTTTACACCGACACCCACATATACATATAAACACAACACACAACACTTTATATGCACACTCTATTGCCCACTCACCTCACAGATTGTGCAAACCCACATGTTTTCACACACACACACACACACACTTATACGTATGACTGTATTCAGCCTCTCTCCCTCTCATATAGACCCAAATGAACTCACATAATCACACTCCTACACACAACCATAAGTATACTCTGCAACAATTTTTGTAGCCCATGGTGCCTTTCTCCCTCTTTCAAACACACACACACACACACACAATGTACACACTCATGCACACCTCACCAACATTGCACTACCTCCTTACACACATTGGGTCTTCACCACACACACCTGCACGCACTTGAACACCACTGTATCCTCACAGCAACTTCGGCATCTCACAATACTCACAACCCAAAACCCCCAAAGTCTAACCCTTTAACAGCCCTCTTAAACTAAACATGCAATACCCATTTATATTCAGCTCTAATCCCACAATACATGCATAGATAAGAAATATAAATTTCAAAGGAGCCTTACTGGAAAACTTCGCTCGATCGCTGAAAAAACAATCCCTTCGATCTCTTCCCTTCTCCTTTCGATCTTTTGCTGTCTCCCTCTCTCTATTTCTCTTTCCTCTCTCTCAAACTGGCCAGACGGAAGAGGTGAATATAGGACGGCTGCCCTATCATCTTGTATTCACATATATAGTAAAACTCTAAGTTGAAAATATTACCACAAAGCCCCTAAGCTCTCATTAGTTATTTTAATTTTTTTTACCCGGAACTTTTATTATCGCAAAGTGGTCCAAAGTAAATATTAACGATAATTTATGTGCTAAACAAATTATTAATGTGTTGATAAGCTATCTCGTTTCATAAATCGTCACTAATAAGTGCACCGATACTAAAAATAAAATTTTACTTGTCGCTAAACGTATTTCGAATGCTAAGGTAGATAATTCGTTACTAAAAATATACTTCAATGCTAAGTATATAAAAAAATATAATGTCGTTAAAATTTACTAAGTAAAAATATGGATGCTTAAAAATACATTCGCCCAAAATTTTATTTTATTTTATTATTAATCCGTTAAAAATATTAGGGTGTTACAGTAAGTGTGGCTAATAATAGAAAATCAATTAGGCTATTTTTAATTCGATCTTTTATATATGGTTAGGACCAAAATTAAACAAAGTCCAAAACAATAACCCATAATATTTTTACGAGACGTACACTCTGAAACCTTTTGGAAATTTTCGGTGTCCACGAAGAACTCTAAATTAGGGTATCGATTAAAAAGAATTACCTATTTATTTAGCATACCAAACTAAGTTATTTTAATCTCAAAATTTTTTTAAAAACTTATTTTACTGAAATATTTCATTATCTAAAATTCCGTGCCATTTTGAGGCCGATAGATATTTTTAGCGAAATCGACTTCTGAGCGCTCGGGTCCTGACACTGGTTTAGGATTTACAGGCAAAATATTTTTAAAATATTTTTTAGTACATAAATGACTTCAGGAAGTTTAAAATTTTGTTTTAGGATATTTTGGATTTTTTCGGTGGCGGAAACCCCTCGGGGTATATTCGTAATTTGCCACCCAAGGGGGTATTTTGGTAATTTTATCCATAATGGATATTTTTGAGTAAATTTGCATAAGATAAGGATATTTTAGTGATTTTGCCTACGAAAATGTCATTTTGATGGTTTTAGTGCAACATGAGATATTTTGGTAATTTACCACCTTGAGGAGGTATTTTGGTAATTTTACCTGTAAAAGATATTTTTACATAGTCACTTATAGGAAGGTTATTTAGTGATTCTATTTGTGGGAAGTCCGTTTTGATGATTTAAGTCTGAGAGGGGCATTTTTATAATTTTATACCTAATGGCATTTTGATAATTTTACATATGCGGTGAAGAAGGTTCATTTTGAAAGTATGTGTAAGTTCGTATTAAGTTATAATGTTGTACTGTAGGCTGTATTTTAATGATTTGATTATTCCATTTAGAGTACAGCTAAAGACTTTTCGGTTAGATAATCTAATTATGGATCTAAGTAAGAGATTCTATCTGAACCCGGGTAAGGACTTTTATCCGAACTCTTATTTTTGATAACTCGTACTCGTAAGTACTCATTTGATTTACTTATGACTAATGTCAAATGTTGAATTATGTATTGATATCATCATTTTATTGCCCAGAAAACTCTAATATTGAACCTGAATCGATTATTTAAAAATCTTGTTGATGATATCCTGTTATTGCATGCTGAGTAAATTTGATAATTGTTTGTATCAATTCTTCCGAATTGTTGTGCCTAAATTCGATAACTATTTGCAATTATTTTTTCTATTTGTTTGTGATTTTTTTTTCTGGGATTCCGAGTAATGACTCATTTTAGTATGTTTATTGTTATTGGAACCCAAATTGATTTCGGTGGTTTAAGGTTATGTTAATGCTCATTGATATTGTTAATTTTTGTGTTAACCTAAGAATCTGTTCTATGAGGAGGCGGTATAAGGCTGGATTGTTACTGTTTCCTACGGGGAAGTAGGATAGTTCCTTGACCGATGAAGAGAGCTAGTAATCATATACTGGTACATCATGCATGTGTACACTATGTTGGCTTTGCCGGAATGACATTATAATCGCCCAGGATCAACGTTATTTTTTTATTTTATCTGCACTATATATTACCGTGACTGTTATGGAAATGACTGAAAAGTATTATCTAAAATGATTTATACTTGTGTTGAAATCCCTTGAGAAATCTTCATTGTACTTTGGAAATGATGACTTTGAAAGTGATTTTTTACTGATCATTTTGGAAACCGTCGTGATTGTTATTGTTTATTTTAGTATCTACACATGATAAATTTGGATCATTTTGAAAATCATTGAGTTATTTTGCTGCAGGTGATGCTCAGCTGTAACATGTTCAGGAATGAGTTAGAGTCTGTGTGAGATTCCGATGAGTGAGACCCGACATGGGTCGGTATTGTCAACTGGTTCTACAAGGACTCGATTTTGTATGGAACCTAAGTCTTAATAATCCAAGTTTAACCAGTTTTGTAATATTGTATGTGAAGAATTTGAGTTGATATTGGATTAAATATTTTGAAGTATGTGTTACTGAATAGGAATTGACAGGTTTGATGTGATGTGATAGGTTAACGTTCTGGGAGTTCAGGGCGGCGGATCTCCAGATTTTTGGGGCGTTACAATTAGTTTTGGTAAAATATTAAGACTTAATGAAATTGCAAATATATAAATAAATAAAATTTTTGAATGAGACATGTTGACATAGAAGATATATATATATATATATATTATTTAATTGATTACTTTTAAATGGTAAAAAGAATTCAAATCAAATTGTGTGTGTGTGTGTGTGTGTGAGAGAGAGAGAGAGAGAGAGAGAGAGAAGGAATTCAAATCATTATTACAAAGGTGAATAAATTCAAAATACTTTCAAAAAAGTCAAAAATAAGAAAGTCTACATGGCGAGCTAAGAGAGTGTCCACGTAGTTTTGGTAAAATCTTAATTAAATAAAATTGCAAGAATATATATAAATAAAAATTTTGAATGAGACATGAGAGAAATATAAAATTTATTTAATTGATTATTTTTAAATGGTAAAAAAGAATTTAAATCAAATTAAGAGAGAGAATTGAAATCATTATTACGAAGGTGAATAAATTCAAAATGCTTTTAAAAAGTCAAAATAGGAAAGTCTAGTAATCGGTGACGTGACTACTTTCTCTCAATTTCGTCTTTCATATATATATATATATATATAGGGAGCCGATCCACACCCACCGGTGGATAAAACTTAATTTATCCACCCAACCGCTGCAAAGAGTAGCGGTTGCTATTATTACTCCCAAATACACAACCGCAACACTTTGTTGCGGTTGCACCCCATGGCCCCCCCTCCCCCTTCCCCCATGGCCCCCCTCTCCCTTCCCCCCGTCTCCCCCCCAGCCCCCCCTGCCCAACCGCAACTCTTTGTTGCGGTTGGCCCCCTTCCCCCACGTGGTGTCCCCCTTCCCCGCCACGTGGCCTTCCCCCTTGGCCCCCCTTCCCCCGTCCTCCCCTCGCCCGCCACGTGGCGTCCCCTTCCCTCCATGGCCCCCCTTCCCCCCGTCCTCCCCTCCCCCATGGCCCCCCCATGCTCCCAATCACAACACTTTGTTGCGGTTGGCCCCCTTCCCCCGGTCCTCCTTCCCAATTCCCCGCCACGTGTCCCCGTCCCCCTCTCCCCCACCACGTGGCCCCGTCCCCCCCACCATGCCCAACCGCAACACTTTGTTGCGGTTGGCATGCCAACCGCAACAAAGTGTTGCGGTCCCCCCACCCCCCCACGTGGTGTCCCCCCCCCCCCCCCGTGATGCCCCGCATGGCCCCCCTTCCCCCCGTGATGCCCCCTTCCCCCTCCCGTGATGCCACGTGGTGTCCTTCCCCCTCACTCACGGATTTTTTTTTTATCTTCTTTCTTCTCTTTCCTTCGCTTTTTTCTCTTTATAATCCCTCCTCCCCGAACCCTTTCTTCCACTCTCCATCATCTTTACCAACTATCTTTATACTCCATATCTCACCTACAACAATACAAACAAAAAAATTTTATGCTAGAAGCTCGGTGGATAACCGCTAGAAGATCGGTGGATTTTTCTTTAAATATATCAAGTCAAAACAAGTAAGTATTTTTTGGGTTTTCTTATAATTCAATGTTAATTTCAAAGTTCAAAAATAGTCATTGTAGACTCAAATCGAAGATAACGAAAATACAAATTGAAGGAAACAAAAATCAGATCAATCGGAGATCGGATGAGTGGTATTACATTTATAGATTCCAAAATAGCGATTTTTTAGGGCGTCTAAATTAGGATTTTTCACGAATTTATAAAAAATAGCTAGAGCTAGATTTTGCCAAAGTATGAAAAAGAGACCCTAGTTATTTTTAAAAGATCTATATCAGGGAAAAATTTCAAATTTTTTCAAATACTGGAAAGGGGTTAACTGATATGGGGAACCTTGAAACTTTGCACTGTAATTTAAAATATCAAGCCAGCGCGATTTCGTGCGAAACTTTTATGAGAACCCTAGGATGTTGGGAAGTTCCATCCCCTAGGAATTCGGGCCATTCCGAAGTCGTTAGCTATTTTTTGGCCGAACGGGCTTTTAATCGCTCGATCCGGACACCAGTTCGGGTTTTTTGGGCGAAAAGTCCGTAGAATACTTTTTAGATCAAGAATGAATTCGGGAAGCTTAAAATAGCATTTCAATGCACTTTTGAGATCGTTCTGATGCCGAGGGCATTTTGGTAATTTGCCACCCCGAGAGGGGTATTTTGGTAATTTTACGGTGTTAAGTTTTTCAAAGGACTTTCTAGTCCAGAAATGTAAGTAAAACACCTGAAAGGTTGTTTTGAAGCTGGTTTGGGGCTATTTTAAAGTTGTTCTGAGATATTTGTTGGGTCGATAGCTGCCAAGGGGTATTTTGCTTAAGTTGGAGGTGTTTTGGTAACTCATCCCCTTTAAAATTTGATAAAGGAAATATTTGGTATATAATTGATGTAATACATTTAAAAAGTAGTTTTAAAGCAGTTTTGAGGTGTTGGGGCTGTAGCGGCCATCAGGGGGTATATTGCTAAATAACCACGTTGGCGCTAAATTTTAGGGAACTAGCGTAATTAAGCGTTCGGAGTTGTGAGAAGTGAGGAATTGTTTTAATACATTGAAATAATGAGATAATTACTATTGCTAATGCGTTGGTAAGCTAGGTTAAAGATCCATTTATAGTTTTGGAATGTAAATATTATGGATACTAAATTGGTTTACGATTATATTTTGTTCTTAGATATATGGATTTCAACGCCAGACCTCATGATACATCAATCCTATACGATGACGATGACCACGTCGCGAGGCACGTATTTGACGGTGTCGATAGGGGTGTTTTGGAAACAATTCAAAGCACAAGTCACCACGATGAGTGGGTACTAAATGAGGAACAAATACAACTATTACACCGTCAAAATTTATCTATGTTCACCGATCCCGGGATTTGGTCTCGACACGACGATTGCCTTATATCCGCTCTAGTTGAACGATGGAGGAGCGAGACGAACTCATTTCACTTCCGGTTTGGTGAAATGACTATTACATTAGAGGACGTCGGATTTATACTTGGAATCCCATGTCACGGCAAACCCATTACTTCGAGCAAAACGTCTGCATCCATAGCGAAGATGGCTAGGCAGTATTTTCCGGGAATTCCGAGGGAAGCTCTTACAACGAACGGCATCAAACTTAAATGGCTGAGAGAGCAGTATGGCGTGCTACCGGATGAATACACTCCTCACGATTTTGTGACGTATACAAAAGCATTCCTTCTGTATATTATTGGAGCCATATTACTTCCGACGCATTCGAAAAACACGGTGCATCCGAAGTATATGGTGTTCTTGGAGGATCTTGAGGAGGTATACTCGTATTCGTGGGGTTCAGCTGTCCTTGCGCACCTATATCGAGCACTGCACAAAGCTACGAGAAAGGGTGCCAAGTCCATTGCCGCCTGCCTCACTCTATTACAGGTTTGAGCATTTATTTTCTTGGTTGACGTGTCAATATATTCTAGCCTCTTAATGTGCTAATTCCAGATAATGTTTGCATTCACAGGTTTGGTCTTACGAGAGGCTACCCACGGGTCGTCCACAACCGCGGGAATATTCCGATGAGACGTGGCCTAGGGTGTGGGCCTGGGGGCCTACGACAAACCGGAGGAGACGGGTAGACCCGCACCACCATCTAAAGTTCTATCGGGGGGAACTAGAGATACTCAATGCATCCCAGGTGACGTGGCAGCCATATAGCAAGGTGATGCATCGGTTGGATGAGTGGTGTTGGCAACTTCCGGTGTCGTACGTGCTGGCAGGTTTGGTTCGGGTGCCGCTTATTCACTTCGAAGTATGTGAGTTTCAGATGCCCGATCGAGCTATGAGGCAAGCTGGCTGTCTACAAGGGATACCAAAACCCGCTGTAGACATGCGGCCATACAGGAGTGGTCGAGGGCCGAACTTCGAGGTGCCTGATGCCTTGAATTTGTTGAGCGACGAGGTGCAACAGTGGAATACCTGGCAAGAAACATATGATAGCCTTGTATCGCTGAAGGCCGACAGCATCAGCATTGAGGAGTACCTGCAATGGTTTCTCAAGGTGACGCGCACGAGGGTGAATCGCCCTTCCCAGGCGAGGAAGACATCGTATGCGCCACGTGAGATCTATGACCAGTTCTGGGCATTGAACATTGTAAGTCATGCTAGTGTTGTTTCAATTTTTATTTGCGCACCTTATCTACCATGCCTGAAATGATTAGCCATATTTTGTATGCATGTTTTTTAGGTTGACCAGGGCATTGAGGTGTTCAAGCAGCTGGAGGGGTTTGACTGGTTTGTCGCGCAGGCTCCTGACAATCTCAAGAGGTCCATTGAGAGGTACAAGACTGAAGTTCAAAACTTTAGTCTTGCGTACCGGGGTTACCAAGGGGAGCCGTCTAGTCGCTTGCCTCCTGACGCGTACGACTATCAGCCCCAGAGTCAGGTGTGGGAGTCGTCTACTCGCTTCCCTCCTGACGCGTACGACTATCAGCCCCAGAGTCAGGTGTGGGAGCCGTCTACTCGCTTCCCTCCTGACGCGTACGACTATCAGCCCCAGAGTCAGGTGTGGGAGCCGTCTACTCGCTTGCCTCCTGATGCGTACGACTCTCAGCCCCAGATTCAAGTGACCCAAGTAGGAATCCAGGCATCGCGCCCAAGCATCCGGTCGGATAAAGGACAACCGACGAAGCCATTGAGTCCGGCCAAAAGGGATTGGATCGACCGGCACTACTTTGGGCATGAGCCAATCGCTACAGCAGACTTTCCTGTTGCTTCATTCCTAGCTCACTCAGATCTAAGACTGTTGGCGCCGAACACAGATATTTCAAATTTTCTCATTGACGCTTATATAGATCTGCTGCGTGTTAGAGAGCTAAATTATAACCCCTGCCAAACTTTGAAGCTCAACATGTATGCCTCTTTTGTTATCCCCTTCATGGTGAATAGCATGAAGGAGTTCACAGAATGGAGGAGGAAGCGAGGGACAAGCAAGGGTGAATGGCGACCATCTGCAAACGTGCTTTCCTACTTGAACGCGGACTATCAATGTCACGCAGCTGAGGCGAACCTAATCATGCTACCTGCTCTTCATGCAAGCCACTTCTTCCTATTAGTTCTCTTTCCAGAGAATAAAGTGGTCCACATATACGATAGCCTAAGGGAAGACGGACCTGGTCAGCAGCTGGCGCAGATGTACTCCACGTACATCAATGCGGTGGTCAGTTTATATCTTGACCTTCGCTCATAGTCTATTCTTCTTGTTACATAGGCTTGATAACCTTTTTTATTGTTGGATGCAGACTACTATCATTCCACTAGTGTGTCGACATTTTAAGGGGGAAGCCATCACGAGAAAAACCATGATAGATCCTTGGACGGTCGTGACGATAGAAAACCGACCAAAGCAATATAACAGTCATGATTGCGGGATTTACGTCCTCAAGTACATGGACTACATAGCTCGCTCAGATGTGCTCGAATATGAAACGTGGTCTCAAAACGATGCCTTGACGTTTAGATATAGGATAGCCTGGGAGCTGAAAAAGGGTGTAGCTAGACGCCTTCCTTACCATTATCCTGAGATGTAGTAGACGTTCGTATGTAATTATTATTACTATTGTTGGATTTTGGATATTAAGGTTTGAAATTGAATTAACGTGTCTCGATTTTTTTCCGAAATTGATACAAATGGGCTAACTAGCGTGCCTAAGGTTCAATGAGCAAAAAAAAAGTGACAAAAAAAATTACGTAATTTTTCGGAAGTTATGAATTGGGCCCTAAAGTGTGCCCGAACAGGCCCTTCCAAGAAAAACCCAAAAAATAACGTGTCTCGGTTTTTTTCCGAAATTGATACAAATGGGCTAACTAGCGTGCCTAAGGTTCAATGAGCAAAAAAAAAGTGACAAAAAAAATTACGTAATTTTTTGGAAGTTATGAATTGAGCCCTAAAGTGTGCCCGAACAGGCCCTTCCTAGGAAACCCCAAAAAATAATGTGTCTCGTTTTTTCCGAAATTGATACAAATGGGCTAACTAGCGTGCCTAAGGTTCAATGAGCAAAAAAAAAGTGACAAAAAAAAATTACGTAATTTTTTGGAAGTTATGAATTGAGCCCTAAAGTGTGCCCGAACAGGCCCTTTCTTAGAAAACCCAAAAAATAACGTGTCTCGTTTTTTCCGAAATTGATACAAATGGGCTAACTAGCGTGCCTAAAGTTCAATGAGCAAAAAAAAGTGACAAAAAAAATTACGTAATTTTTTTGAGATATGAATTGGGCCCTAAAGTGTGCCCGAACCGGCCCTTCCTAGGAAAACCCAAAAAATAATGTATCTCGGTTTTTTTTGAAATTGATACAAATGGGCTAACTAGCACGCCTAAGGTTCAATGAGCAAAAAAAATGACAAAAAAAATTACGTAATTTTTCGGAAGCTATGATTCCACAAACCAAATCACAAATTTAAACATTATAAAAGTTCAATTTATACAACTGAAACATTAACCCTAACACTGATCATCATCATCGTCCTCCTCGACCATACTGCCAGGTTCGATACCTAACACTTTATAATGGTTTCTCTTGTCATGATCAGTCATCTTATTACACAACGCACACTTTCGCAATTTTTTTTGACCCGTTGCTTCTTCAATCGGATTCTTCATGCGTATTGCTCGTTTTCGCCCTTTTGTTTGAGAAATAATCGGATCAAAAATGTCGTCCTCCTCACCTTGCAGGCTAGTGCCGTCAATGACTGGCTGTGAAGCTCGATTGAATCTACCGGCTGGAGTCGTCCGACTAGTCGGAGTGTCCCGTCTTTCTGGTAATGCCATCCTAAACTGTGCAAGGTTAGCCTTATCCCGTGCGGCTGCTTCAACTTGATACCTGTACCCATCAAATGTTGACGCTGCATCCAATGATAAACCGTGCATGATGTTACAAAGGTGATTATATCGCAGCGTCTCAGATTGCTCGAAATCAACTGAAACATTGGGCACGTAAGGAATGTGACCGTGGACTCTATTGGCTTCCTTCGTCCACCGTTCCAAGATATACTGTGGAGGGATTTCACGAGCATTCTTGGCGCTAAAAACCCTCAACGCGTGTCGACAAAGTATACCTTTATGCTCAAACAGTTGACAGTTGCAATTAACCAACCCGGTGTCCATACAAACTGCTACGGTAAAATGTCTTCTGCTCCTCGGAGCCGACGAAGAGCACGGATTGGCAAAATTCGTCACATTTGTCAAAGCATAAACCTTGATCACTCTGGTGGAATACTCGTGCAACTTTGTCATGCTATATTGATTCGACTTTAGTAGTTCCTCTTGAAACTGTCTAAACATTTCCTTGGTATAGACTTGAGCCGCATGAGCCTCCAAAGGTGAAAAAACTACTATGGCTCTTTCTCTGTAAACTGTAGCCGCGTCGGCTTCTCTCTCAAGGAAAAATTGCTTGTCAAGGGCTTTCTGCATCTCTAGTACGAACTCTGTTATACTTGAAGAATGGCCTACGTACCCATCAAAGAATGCATTCATACCTTCGCTTCTCGAGGTCGTAGTCATTCCGGCTGCAAAAAACTTCTTGGTGTAGGCACCGACCCACTGTGTCTTGATCTCATACAACGATTGTAACCATTCATGATTGTGCAAATGGTAGTCATCCATTAACTTGGCCCACCTCTCCTCGAACACGTCTACCGTCAACGATTTCTTCACACATGTATTAAAGTCAGTCTTGAATGTCGGATGGTTTGCATATACATTGTGAAGCCGTTCGGGATATTTGTTGCTTATGTGCCATGTGCACAGGCCATGGTGAGTATCTGGAAGGACCTTAGCGATTGCATTTTTCATTGCCAGATCTTGGTCGGTGATGATGGTCTTTGGAGGAATATGATACATTGCTTTAAGCCACGTTTCAAATAACCACGTAAATGACTCCTCCGTCTCATCCCTAAGCAGGGCAAAGCCAAACAAGATTGACTGATAGTGGTGGTTCACCCCGGTGAACGGAGCAAAAGGCATAGAGTACTTATTTGTGCGGTATGTGGTGTCAAACGTCACAACATCCCCAAAATTTTGGTAAGCAGCTCTAGAACGGGCATCCGCCCAAAATATAGTACTAATGCGGTTCTCATCATCCAGTTGGAGACTATAGAAAAAGCCAGAATTCTCACTCTGAAGGTGCCTGAAGATATCAAGTGTAGCTTGAGAATCACTCTTACCGAAAGACTCTCTCCTCTGAGCACGAAGTTCATTTCGAAGGTCTACTTCGTTGAAACTTAACTTGTCAATCCCCCCAGCCTGGCTTGAGAAAACCCCCATCATTCTAGAAGGTGGAATTTTAGCCTCGGCCATTGTAAATATCAGTTGTCTGTGTGCCGCGCTTATTTCTCGGTGTTGATGAATTTGACCAATCTTACTAGGGGTCATCAACTGATGATTATGGCTCAACTCCACTCCCGTCACAACCCAATGGTTTTCATTTTTTCGGTGTACTGCATACACATGGGCCTTGCAGCCAGTACCCGGAAATGTGTCGCGTTTTCTTTGTCTTGATGACCCTTCGTCACTGATCCGAACAACCGGGGGTACATACGGTGCTCCTCTATGACACTCAAATAGTCTTCCACAAATTTGATCTGTATTCGCCCGTTTTCTAGTAGTCTTAGTTCTAATACCGAAACCTATCGTTTTCGAATATGCTCTATAGTATGCTTCAACTTCGTCCAGTGTTTGAAAAACTTGACCCAAGTAAGGTGGATCAGAATCTTCACAAAAAGTATTTCCTCCAGTTGCATCCATATTTATACTGAAATCTAAAAAATAAAAATTATATCATTCTCAACAAGTCATAGAATTAAATAAAATAAAAATAAAGACTCTTTCCTCCAGTTGCGGAAAATTTTACAATGTTCAATTACCAAAATACCCCCGATGAGCGACAAATTACCGAAATGCCCCTGGGGGTTCATTATCACCCTAACGCCCCAAACCAGCTTCAAAACAACCTTTCAGGTGTTTTACTTACATTTCTGGACTAGAAAGTCCTTTGAAAAACTTAACACCGTAAAATTACCAAAATACCCCTCTCGGGGTGGCAAATTACCAAAATGCCCTCGGCATCAGAACGATCTCAAAAGTGCATTGAAATGCTATTTTAAGCTTCCCGAATTCATTCTTGATCTAAAAAGTATTCTACGGACTTTTCGCCCAAAAATCCCGAACCGGTGTCCGGATCGAGCGATTAAAAGCCCGTTCGGCCAAAAAATAGCTAACGACTTCGGAATGGCCCGAATTCCTGGGGGATGGAACTTCCCAACATCCTAGGGTTCTCATAAAAGTTTCGCTCAAAATCGCGCTGGCTTGATATTTTAAATTACAGTGCAAAGTTTCAAGTTTCCCCGTATCAGTTAACCCCTTTCCAGTATTTGAAAAAATCTGAAATTTTTCCCTAATATAGATCTTTTAAAAATAACTAGGGTCTCTTTTTTGCACTTTGGCAAAATCTAGCTCTAGCTATTTTTTATAAATTCGTGAAAAATCCTAATTTAGACGCCCTAAAAAATCGCTATTTTGGAATCTATAAATGTAATACCGCTCATCCGATCTCCGATTGATCTGATTTTTGTTTCCTTCAATTTGTATTTTCGTTATCTTCGATTTGAGTCTACAATGACTATTTTTGAACTTTGAAATTAACATTGAATTATAAGAAAACCCAAAAAATACTTACTTGTTTTGACTTGATATATTTAAAGAAAAATCCACCGATCTTCTAGCGGTTATCCACCGAGCTTCTAGCTAAAATTTTTTTGTTTGTATTGTTGTAGGTGAGATATGGAGTATGAAGATAGTTGGTAAAGATGATGGAGAGTGGAAGAAAGGGTTCGGGGAGGAGGGATTATAAAGAAAAAAAAGCGAAGGAAAGAGAAGAAAGAAGAAAAAAAAATTCGTGAGTGAGGGGGAAGGACACCACGTGGCATCACGGGAGGGGGAAGGGGGGCCATGGGGAAGGGGGCATCACGGGGGGAAGGGGGGCCATGGGGGCACGGGGGGGGACACCACGTGGGGGGGGGGGGACCGCAACACTTTGTTGCGGTTGGGCATGGTGGGGGGGGGGGGGACGGGGCCACGTGGCGGGGGAAGGGGTGCCACGTGGCGGGGGAGCATGCCAACCGCAACAAAGTGTTGCGGTTGGGCATGGTGGGGGGACGGGGCCACGTGGCGGGGGACGGGGACACGTGGCGGGGAATTGGGAAGGGGGGACTGGGGGAAGGGGGCCAACCGTAACAAAGTGTTGCGGTTGGGGGCATGGGGGGGCCATGGAGGTAGGGGAGGACGGGGGGAAGGGGGCCATGGGGGGAAGGGGGACGCCACGTGGCGGGCGAAGGGAGGACGGAGGAAGGGGGCCATGGGGGAAGGGGAAGGCCACGTGGCGGGGAAGGGGGACACCACGTGGGGGAAGGGGGGCCAACCGCAACAAAGAGTTGCGGTTGGGCAGGGGGGCTGGGGGGAGACGGGGGGAAGGGGGAGGGGGGCCATGGAGGCGCAACCGCAACAAAGTGTTGCGGTTGTGTATTTGGGAGTAATAATAGCAACCGCTACTCTTTGTAGCGGTTTGGTGGAGAAATTTTAGTTTCTCCACCGGTGGATGTGGATCGGCTCCCATATATATATATATATATATATATATACAATTAGATTAGCTTAAGAGTTTTGGATTTCATAAATTCGTTGATAGTCTAAAGGTTTTGCTGTGTCATGTAAAGAAGTTGAGGACTTTTTTTTCTACCTTTTCTTTTCTAGAGACAATCAATTACCGTGAACATCAAGAACGGACTACCCTCCTCCTCCAGCAAGCCCTAATAATCTCCCGTCCCGACACATCAAAAAAGAAGAAAAATTAAAGAAACAAATTGCAAGAAGGGTCATGCTATCCTAAGTCAACAACAGTTACGCGTCTTTAATCATTAGTTACCATGTTACACCTAATCATTTC